>JAADJG010000169.1:0-45422 GCA_012932025.1 Fusarium austroafricanum
TTTTTATTTTTTTTTATTTTTTTTTTAAAATCACATGTAGTCATAGTGAAATGATAATGGAGAGAAAGGGATAGTAATAAAGATTTCAGAGCTGACACAGCTAACAATCTTTTCATCAGATAGCTTCCCCTTAACTAACAAATCCAATATACAGTCTTAAGTCATTTAGGCCAATATCTTCCAGATCATCATCATTATTATCCTCTCCTAAAGAGGAGTTGTCTTCTTCCGCTGTTTCCTCCGTGTCCTTGGCTTCCTGTTCATCCACAGGCTCGACATCCCATTCCGGTGGCTCACGTTGGTGAAGGAACCGTTCCAGGAGGGACTGGCTCTCTGTCGATGGCCCCACTTCCTGATGCCTGGCCGCGAGATGACTAGGGAGGTCGTACTGATTGCCTTGATTGTTGAGCCGACGTTTTGTCCACGACAAACGTTTTGTGATGCTAGAAGAGTGACCAGTAAGGATCTTTATAGCATCGAGCAAACCGATGATAGTGTCGCGGGTGGGCAGCAGAATAGTTGGCTGGCTTACCGTCTCCTCGAAAATCGTCTTCGAGATATGTGTTTTAGCCACAGGCACACGGAAGACGTCCCACTCACTACTACTATTACGAGATGCGTTGTCGATAGACCATGGGACGATAAAATTCACATCCTTGTCTAAACCCCAAGTCGGGCCGGCGAGATAGGAGGTGTAAAATAACGCGCGTTTGTAGTGCTGTTGGATGGAGTTATGGCATTTAAAAGGCAAATGATCTAGATTATTATGGCGCGAATGATGCATTATCTCGACCTAGTGCGGCCAGGCTGTACTTTTAATATTATAGAAATTCTGGGGTGACGGAATTAAGGGGGTAGAGCGAGGAAAGAGACCTTCAGGATAACTGCAGAGACAGTAAATAGACGATAGAGACGTCGTTTCCTGCGTGCGCGGCGGGGAGAAATAAGGAGCCTAGTACTGGATCTGGAAGAAGGATGGCTTGGCGTGATACTAGGTCCCCTGAGCATGACTGGTACTAACTTCCTTAGTGTAGTCACAGTTGAATGCAATCTGGATGTAGTACCCGATCTGGTGGCTGAAGCGACCGTTAAAGGGGCCCAATGGCGCACACATATCCTGCCAAAACTTCTTGAATCCTCGGTAGAGCTGGAGAAAGAATAGTGCATTCTAGGTCAGTGGCTTGGGGCGGCAGAAGATTTGGTTAAAGAGAAAGGCAGACTAGCTGTTCTTGGGAGGCAGACGCCGACAAGTAGTTATCTAGCAAGGCAGCTCCTCTGGTAGAGCAGATTGCAGTAAGGAAGATGATGTATTGATGTTACCGTTACTATTATTGTCTGCTGTAACTTGACGGTACTTGTCCTGTGCCTCTACGTAGATGCCGTGAACAGCCTGGGCGGTGGGGATACGGCCAGTCTTGGTTGCTGACTCCTCCTGGGCTTGCTGTAATAAATCCAGGACTGGCAGTTTCTGGCGTCTGACCTTACCTCAGAGCCGATCCTAGTATGAGTGCAGCTTGGCCAGGAAGTGCTGATGATAAGCACGGGCGATCTCTTCTACCGCAAGAGTGACGGCACGGTCGGCAAGAATCTCTGCGTCCTGGTTATGCCCTTGATCGTACTCTGCCTGAGCATTTCGAACTAGCCGTTGGAATAGTAACTCGATAGTTACTTGGTTGGTGGCAAATGCTTGAATATTGGCCTGGTGGGCTAGCTTAGCTTGAAGCGGGCTTCGAGACATGTAGATATTCACCAGAAGCTCGAGCGAGATGTGGCCTGTCTGCTAATTAATATGACTATTAGGGATCCACAGCGTGCCAGAAGTCCGAATAGAGTCGCCCAGACCGAGACCTCTCCGCTCCTTGCGACGACCGCTTCTAGGGCTGCCGCACTTGACCTGCCACGTCGATTTCCATATCTAGTTGTCAAAGCTATATTCTCGCTTACTGCTGACAGCATGGATTAAGAGACGACAGAAAAGCTGTGCGGTATAGAATGCGAGCATCTGCCGAGCAGGATTAGGGGGGGAAGTTGAACGATCAGCTGATGAAGCCGTGGTTACCTCGGAGAAGATGTGATCGAGCGGAAGTATAAAACGGGCAGCTTGTGCAGACACGAATGCGGTTAGCATCTGGGTCGGAATCACCCAGAAAGGCCAATGCTGCTCCTCTCTGACGATAGGAGGGGAAGGCGATGATGGAGATGATGACAAAGAAGAAGAAGGAGGAGGAAGAGGAGGAGGAGCGAGAGGAACTTCCCAGCACATTGGGCCTGTATGGGGGCTTTGGTTTGGCTCTAACCTACCACCAACCCACATGGCTAAGATGACATTGAGCTGGAGGGTGACCTCTTTCCGAATTCTAAAGTCGGATTGTCTCTTCAACGACGAGACAGCTCTCATATGCCGCTTATTAGCGTCCCACGCATCTAGGATGCAGGAGCGGCTAAGCTGCGAGACAAATGCACGCTGGCGACTTTGATCCGTGGCGGCCAGGTCCTTCAGCATCCCTTTGCCAAAGGCAAGAAGCGGCAGAAAACCTAAGCTGAAGAGCTAGTAATTGCTGAATATGACGCCGAATAGCTCCTTGCTACAGTTGTATGCCTTGGCCTGAATGATACCCGGTGACCTGGCTTCTGGGTGGCCAGGGTTCGATTTCCGAGTCGACTTTGCCCTCATGTAGTATCCGCCTATGTCCCGGAGGAGGTAGGGCTGATAGTAAGTGGCCTCTATTGGAGCTTCTAGGGCTACACTAACTACCTAGTCGTGGAGATGACGACAGCAGTTGCTCTTCTAAAGAAGCGTCTACGGTTCATGGTGATGGTGATTTTGGCTCTTGCTGTTAGACGACGTGGGCGGCATGAGGACGTGATCTTGCATGCCTACATCTAGCCAGCAAGAGTGCATGTTGATTTGGCTCGGGTTGAGGCCAGCTAATATACTATCCCGAAACAGATACAAGCTGTCTTGAAGACTCTCTGATGCGAATATGTTCTTTAGGTCGTGGGCCTGAAAGAGGAGATGGGGGTTTTGGAAGTAGGGAATTGCGTCCCCCTTCTTGCTCTGGAGCTAATGCCGATTTGCGTTCCTCA
This sequence comes from Fusarium austroafricanum, assembly GCA_012932025.1. NCBI lineage: Eukaryota > Fungi > Ascomycota > Sordariomycetes > Hypocreales > Nectriaceae > Fusarium > Fusarium austroafricanum. Next base: position 3,088 of record JAADJG010000169.1, read on the forward strand.
TAACTGCTGCCTAGAACTGCGGGAGGACACTGGCTGGGATGCCGTATGCCAGATGATACGATTGACTCTCGTCTTCGGCGCTCTAGCGACTAGCACCCGGCTTTTCCTGGTAGGCGTGCGACTTTGCGTAGATTAGGTCGTATGAACTGGGGATTTCCTGTCGCACGTGGATAGGGATAGTTTCGCGGACAGCTGGGAGGATGATCTTATTATAGAGATCCCTGAATCGTGCGAGGGAGAGGCTGTTGGTGGAGGCTTGTGTTTGCGAAGGGGCTCCGCTAGGGAAGAACATTAAGACGGAGAAGCGGACGCCGGCGGTGGTGAAGTTGCCGATAATGGTGTGACGCGTATGTGCCAGGTCCAGGCCATGAGGCTGTATTACTTGAGCGGTGGAGATGTTACTTGTGTGAGGTGAGAAGAAGGAGAGTTGAAACTGATTGGGGGCTTGGATGGCTGACAGGCTCCTAGCCCCGAACTAGACACTGTCGACATCCCACTGTCGCGCGATGGTCACGGCGTCTTGGGATAGCGAGGCCTGTGTCTTGCGGAAGGACAGCGGCTCGGCCGGCTGGTTGGAGAGGAAGCTCTGCCACTGTGAGAAGGAAGCACGTAGATCGCAGGCCTTATCGCGTCCCGTAAAGACGGTAGGCAAGGGAGGAAGAGCACGGCTGATGTGTTGGATGTATTCGGGAAGGGTGGAGGTATGTTCCGGCTCTTCACGCGCGCGTGGTTCTGGACCTGGTTGAGATTAGAACGTGAGTAAATTCATAGAGTCACTCTAGACGGATGGATTGGCGAAGTAATATATAGTTACATTGATGGCTGAAGAATTTCCGGAGTATCTGGTTGTATGCGTTGCTCTGTGCGAGTAGAAAGTCGGGGCCGCCGGCTGTGTCTTGTTGGCGGATTGCTTTGAGGAAGCTACTAAGGACTGGATTGTCTGAACCGAGTGAAGAAAATACTGCAGCTGCATTAGGCAACACAGGGAAGGTTGGTGTAGACAGGAGAGAGATTCTGTAATGGAGTAGTTGACTGTCCTGCCAAGTAGAGGCAGGAGGTGCTAGAGGCGTTAGGGAAGTCGGCCCTAACGCGATATTATTGTCAAAGCCGAAGCTCTCCGATCTGTCATCGCCCTCGCCGTCTTCCACAGCCTCGTTAGGAACCGACAAAGGGGCCGGACTATTGTGCAAGGCTAAGGCAGAGAACTCCAAGGTAGGCGGTAGATCTTGCGAGTCGGCAAACTATTGGATGATCTGCTGTGCCTTTGTGAGGTGCTGCTGGTCGCGAATAGGGTTGAGATATGGTAATGATGATGCCTGCTTGTCGATCGATCGTAGTGGCGCTTCCAGTCGTAGAGAGGTATCTGTTCGCAATGTCGTTTTACTATCTAATAGGTCTAGGGTAATATATTAGCTACCTTTTATTTGCTGGCAAGTATTTATATCCTGCTTTTAGAGAGGGAGTAAAAGTTTAAGTAGAGAATTAAGTATACTTAAAACTTTAGTATCTTTAGATATAATTTCTATAGGTGTATTAGTTGTGGGAGTGGTTATGTGGTAAGGGCGGATATTAGTGTAGTGTGTCTTGGTATTTTGGCGGGCATTTAACCGGCGTTGTCTTCCTCGATCCTGCTCCTAAATGACTCTTTCTACTTTTTCTTGTTCTGAGAGCTTATGGCGACCCATTATGATTGATGATACGTAATAATTTCAGTTTAAGGAAGCGATAATTAAGGGAAAGAATATATTACGGCTTACCTGTCGGTTTGTTTATTTATTTATTTACTTTGTGTATATAGATGTTGACATTATTTATTTCTATAAAGTTTTAATCCCTAGTCTATTTGCTTTTGCGTTTATACTATTGTCGATAAAGGGTAAGCATATTATGTGACTGCTGAGTGAAGTAATTGGTCTTTACTTATAAGGATATAGGTGATGGAAATAAAGTGGCGTTAATTGGCACAGGCAGGAGCTGAGGAGACAATATCGCCTCCTACCGCAACTCATATTAGGCATCATTTTATGTATCTCCCTTTACGTGTAGTAGCAGCATGGGAGGCATAATTACTAGCTACAGAACGGAAGAGTAAAGGCGCTTAGTAGTAATATATGCATATATCTTGTAGTTTTTATAATATCTATACATAAACAGGTTAAGCAGTTAATAGCATACTGCGCTCCTATTAGCTATTCCTGGTCGTTTTATTGGTTGCGATGAGTATCTTTATCTAGATGACGTAAATGCATAATGGTCTGCATGCTTGTCGGATAGGTAAGAGATCCTGGATGGAAGGTCTTGGAATATTAATACTTTAACTGGGCAGGGAGACTGGGTATAGAAGCTATGGACTTTATTTATGGAACCTATGCTGATAATTGAGATGGCGCTGATGTTCAAAATACGGCTTTACTCCTAACCCTGAGATTCATGTGTCTTTGTGTCACTCTTTAGTGTTGGGATATTAAGTGGAACTAGCGTCTGCGTTTATTCTTTATTGTATTGGCTCGAGGAGACTGATAAGGATTGCGTCTGCGTTTATTTGTAATGTTATTGGCTATTGCTGTAAGCCATTGACAAGGGTGTAATGTTATTTCGTAAGCAATATTTTGGTGTGGTTTAGTTTGGGATAGATTTGACTGTAAAAGATGCAAAAGAAAGCAGCATATATGCCGCAAATAGCAACTAAAATGTCAATAATAGATATTAGAAGATTAATTATACTTTTGCCTACTGTTGCATATTACTTTTGCCTTACCTTTTGCTATGGTTGATTTTTAACTGATTTTAATTGTATTTTCTGGCTGACCTTCGAATTTGACTAAGACATTCACGATCCTGCCAACCCTGCCCCTACTTACCCTCTTGATGCATTCATCGTGTCTACGGCAAGCATCAAAGCACATCCAAAGTTTGATCTCATTGTCTGCAAGACCGATGCAGCGGAACCGTCAGATAACAAGCCCGTAAAGCATGTTCCAGCTCCGCGTAACTGGAAAGGCCGCAAGCAAAAGGCGAAAGACACGTCACGTACGTCGAGATGAAACCAAAGTCATGAACGCTTCAGCTGATTCAAGCCTTAGAGATTCCAGACATCAAGAAGGCCGAGGACCTTGTTCAACGAAGAAAACGAAAACTTATTGATGATGAGACAACACAAGTGATATCAAAACGCCAAACATGGCAAGGCGGATGGACACGTTCACGTACAGAAAGACAACCAACAGAAGCCAGTGGCGATCGTATATCCCAGGATAAAATTGGATTGTTGACAAACCCGGAGCCGCTGAGTGGAACACCTGCCCAAGATGGTGGACGATGCGATAGCGAGGCAGCATCACGAAACCACCAATGCGGGATAACCGGGACCACCGAGGCAGTTGACTATCGATATCGACCTTTGGAACTCGAACCCCGGGGAATGCACTTTCAGGGTATTTGTGAGCTGAAACATCCCGCTCTAGAACAAGTCGACCCGCCTTCGAGAGCAGCTGTCGACCTTTTTGATACTGAATCTATTATGGTACCGGGCTTCGATGCAGCATTTGCGTGTGATTCATTCGACATGGGAACAGCGCCAGACGCAGAGGTATTCGACACAACACGCATCATGTCAGCCAATTTTGATGCTTTCCATCAAGACTTGACAGGACTGTTCAATACCTAGTGTCTCGACAGCCCGATTGCCTCGTCTCATTGCCCAAGAAGCACCATATATACTGTTGTATGGCTGTTGATTTTCACAGTCCCACTATGGATACGAGTTATTGTTCTTTCAGGAAGCGAAGCTTCTCCAACAGTCGGTGCTTGGCCATCTCCATGTACGGCTATGGTGATAACATATGTGTCCTGTTTAACCTTCATCGTGCAAGGGCCTTCGGCACGGATAATGGCTCCGATTCGGTCCTCATTCTCTTGAATCTGCGCGTATCATCAGCGTGCATCACTTGCCCCAAGTTTTAAGTGCTTTACCTTGCGAAATGACAAGAGAGATTTCCTCAGCTCACGACACGCTGCCTTCACGTTTTCGGCTCCCTGGTCTAGGGTCGCCACGCCCTTTCCTTCATTATTCCAGCGAGCGCGGACGGCGGAATGCTCGAAAGTATGGAAAACCTGACCTAGGCCTGCCAACGACTCTGGCCTGACTTCTTGCTCGTCGTTGCCGAGCATGTCCTCGGGAACTAGGCATGGAATTTTGGTATATTCACCCAAAATGAGAGAAGTGGGGAATAGGGCAGGTGATTATGGTTATAGTCTTCATATGGCTAAACCTCGGAAATCATTTAATTACAACTATCGCGACTGTCTCGACTGATTGATCCCTATGGGAAAGTAGCTTTAGAAGAGAAAATGGTAGCCAGACGAGACTCATAGAGCACCAGTACTAGTATAAGTCCCTGGCTGAATATACCGGCGCAGTCTGTAAAATGGTCTGCGATATCAAAACACAGAATGTCGAATCATGAACATCAAATGACAATTACGGCTGGTCGGTTAGCGACGGCCGGCACAGCGATGATGCAAGGCCGATATCGGTTCGAAAAGAATCCTTGACGCCGTCTTTTGAAAAATGGTGCCATGACGTAAGCGCACAAGGGGTCTGCTCCTAAACACTCTTGCCTCGCCAAACGTTCTCGTATCTTTGTGTCAACCCTCACCTGACAAGTCACGTGTACGCTTAGATGAGAAAACGTTCGTTGAAAGAAAGTATTTTGCACCTGCGCGTGTAGAGAAAAAAAAATCACTGAAAACGCTAACGGGATATCCCAGATAAACGCTGTAGTTCTTAGAGGCTAAATACCAGGCAGATCTCATCATCTCTTAACAACCAAAACAAGCCTTACCCAAAGGGAGATAGTAACCCCTCTCGATTACTTATCGATAACGATATCACAGTGAGATCTGAAGTCATACTCTTTAGCCCAACCCCGCGATGGCCGCCGATGCCTGTCGGTCAAAACGCTATGACCCCAAGTCGCAATGCCACCTTCCTTGTACCTGGCATCGAGAGATCCTTAAACGAGAAACAAAAAACGGCATTGACTTGCTCCCAGGAACATAGTTCATCAAACACGTAAACAGCATTACTTTCTTCCTGGGAACAACAGATGCACTAATTGTGTAAACAGTATCGATTTGTTCCCAGGAATGTTAAGCAACACTGAAAGTAGTTACTACTTGTTCCTGGGAGCTACACAATACTGAAAGTAGTTACTGCTTGTTCCTGGGAGCCACCAAACATGTAAACAGCATCAATTCGTTTCCAGGAACAATACAAGGGTTGTCAAACAAGTAAACAGCAATGTCTTGGTCCTGGGAACAGCCCAAGGTCTTGTGAAACATATAACAGCATCGAATTATTCCCAGGAACATAATGAGTCACTAAATACGTAAATAACATTAATTTATGCCTAGGAACAAGACATTAATTAAGAAAATAGAATCAATTGCTCTGTTTCTTGGAACATAAGCCCACCAATAGAGGATACAGCTCTTATTTGTAGTAGAATGTGAATGTTTTACTGGCATACTAACTACTACTACCAGGGCTGAGCGGCTACCCAAAGCAGACACGCTAAAATTAGTGAATCAACCGCTAAATTTATCAGAGGCGTCAGCCAAAGACAGCGCACCACATACAATGGCTTTGGATGGTAAGCGCGTCATCAACAATACTTCCAGATATTGACAGCGACAAACGTCGCCAACTTTCTGTGACCCGCATATGACACATTCACCGCTTAGATTCCTAAGCATTATCGTATTAGGAATGCAAAGTTCCATCTAAGATGAAGCATGATATATTGTGCTATTCTTTTTTAAGCTCTACCTCGGAGCCTCCCCTGGGCTCTGATGATGGGTTCCCGACTACTATTGCTGGCCCTTCTAGACTACTTTCCTGCCGCAGCTCCCGTTCCTTCACTGAACTTTGACTGTTCCTATGGCGTGTAACATCCTCAGCTGTCACGAGCACAGGCAACGGGAAGCTTTCATTCTGCCGTACTCTATCAGCCACAATGAACATAATTGTGTCAGTAACACTGACTCTTTCTTGGTCAGACAGCGGCAACGCTTTGTCAGTAGACTTAAACTCATACTTCTCGCCCTTGCGGCGTATGCAAACATATACTTCGGCGTTATAAACCTGGTGGATAATGAGACTGTTATTCTTGAGTGTGCTCCATTTCTTCTTGAAGTTCTCATTACTCCGATCTCTCTTTCTCACGCTGGTGTTCTCAACGACTGCCATTGTGATCGCGGAGACAGGAAATTGGCAAAGTAATTAGCTGGAGACAGGATACATATAGCAAACCTTCTCTGGTCCATTTCTAGCAACCGCAGAGGTGATATTTTTGCTTTCGAGTTTTGTGTATTTAGGAAGCTATTTTTGGCTCCCCTGCGATATTGCTGGCCAGCTATCTGCTTCTTGTTTTAGGGTAGATGCACGCTCCGCCAGAGGAGTGCATTTCGAAAACATGAGAAAATAAGATACCATAATCGGGTTCATAGCTAAGTACACACCATCTGGGTGCTATATATAGGTCAACTTGTAAAAAGGACTGGTTTTGGCTCCTGGCATGGAAGCTGTCCTTAGCTATGCTGTTGTGCGTCTTGAAACAAAGCGCAGGGGCTCTGGTGTCAGCCCCCCTGCTCCAGCAGGTATGCACCGATCTCGAGTCCTTCTTTTGGGTCCTATTCTGGATATGCATCCACTATGACGGATCAGACAAGAGCAGGGCTGTTCCGCGGTTTGAAAAGTGGAATTATGTTCAAGATCTAGAAGAGCTGGCGGGGGTGAAACTAGGCGTTGTGGCAAAGGAGGCGATCTTCATGAAGACGATCTCCGATAATTTCACGCCGCACTACGAGCCACTTATCCCACTATTGAATGGGCTACGAAAACTTGTTTTCCCTCAAGACAAGCCGTGGGAACGAGAAGATGAGAAGCTGTACTCTAGAATGAGAGATTCTCCGGAAAGATTGGGAAGCTTAGAGTACTGGTTAGCGGTGGACAGAATACCTAACGCGGGCAATTGTTCAAAGCTTCCCCGGGCACCGTCATACCACATCCTCTGATACCCAATTCCAGGCATCACCTGGCAGTACTGTGACTGACATAATATACCCAAGTCTGAATCCGTCCCTCAGTTCCGCTCACTCTTTCTAGCGTCGATTGCGTCATCCCGAAGAGGCAGATGACTTGCCTTGTTCCCGTCTGCCTTCCGAGTTACCTCCATGTACGATTCCAGCCACCAAGGATGCTCAGTTGCCATGGCATACGCAACTAGAGGCGGTTCGCCGACACCTGGACCGAGGATTCTTATAACTTCCGCCCATCCTGTGTTTCGGTTCTCGTCCCGACCTGCTGGTGTCAGAGCCCACTGCGAAAAGAGGTCTAGAGCCATAATGAGCTGCTCTACCTCCCACATTCCCTTCCAGCCGAGGCAGTCCTCTTTCCTAAGTCGCTGCTCCAAAAGGCAAAACCAGGAGCCATCAGGGAGTCCTTGTGATAAACTCTTGAGCGTTACCCACTCCCAATACGGTGGAAAGAAGCCGCTGCTCTCCAGATCGATAATGCCGCAGACTCGTTTATTAGCTATTAATATGTTTCCCCAGTCCAGGTCTCCGTGTGTAAATACGTTTAGCTCTCCGTCAACTGCCTCGCTCCTCTCGTGAACATATGCCACGATGTGCTCGTTGGATAGGAATTTCTTGATTCTCTCCATATTGAAAGCCGTAACACCTCGAAATCCGGTTCGAAAAGGCTGTCTCTGCAGCAATGCCGCCTCAATGCAAGGGGAATGCAATTTCCGGAGCTGTTCGACAAGCGATGCCACTTCATCGGCGATGGACTCCCGTTCAAGTGGAGACAAAGTAGGCCAGGCTCTCTCCAGTGTCATCCCAGGCATGTTGTCCATGATGAGATGCTCGAACTCCTTCGATAAGTAGTAATGACGGACGGACGGCACAGGAACGGATGTCTTCGCCTTGACTAGCTCGAGATAACGCTTCTCTGCGCTAAGACTTGAACGACCAATTCTAACGGACTTTCGAATTGTACACCCATCATCCTGGAGGATAACTTGCCGGTCAATAAGCTTACCCATGGAGAATGGATGGGTTATTTGATGAAGGATCTTCACAGCAGAGTCTGTTGGCGGTTGTGGTTCAGAAAAATGCGTGCTGTGAAGGTAATGCTGGGTTGCTTCCCGCCGAGTCCGGCAATTGGGTGCATTGGCGAAGATCTGGTCATTTGGAATAGGCGTATCGAAGAAACTAGCCATGGTTTCGATCTGAGGAGGGGCGGTGTAGTTTGCTGGGTATAATGCAAATGTCTTTTTTTTTTTGAAGGAAAGTTAAAAATAAGTGAATGAATGAAAGTTATTCCGCCCGGGAGGACTAGCCCCCATCGGGTCAACCAGTACGCTAAGCTAGTTACAGTTCAAGTGCCTTCTCCCCCAATACATGCATAGAACCTGACAACTCTCTTACCATCCTGGCAAGATTCATCATGCGGCCACCGAGGACGACGTGCTCCTCGGCTTCCGGCGCTTTAAGCCAAAGGCCGCCTGACACTGAGGACATTATCAAAAAAACGAACATGAATCAGAGCATATGACGCGAGGGTCTTACGGTTCATGGCAACCTCCTCAACCCAGGGGTTTGCCGACAAATTCTAGATAACCACAGAGATAGGTTCGCCACAACTGGCGCATGTTGTAGCTTTAGTTACGTTATTGTAACCACACTTGCTGCAGTTAACCATGGTGCTTGTCTGGGTGGCGGGTGGTCGCAATGAGATTTTTGAAGTAAATCAAGAGCTGTAAATCTATTATCCTTGTTGTTTGGAATTGCTAATACGAAATGCGGGACTGTAGCAAAGTTATATTCTTCCCCGCCGCGATGTTGTCCTGCACGCCGCAGCTCAGATGGACCTTTTTGGATGTTTGCCTAAAGTGCAACTCACCTGGCAATATTGTCTGCACAGTTGCGACGTCGCAACCAAGCTGACCATAAGTGGCCGCAAGGCGAATTGCACACCATTGGGCCATATCGGCTGAGTCAACTTCAAGCCGGTGACATTATGCTACCAAATGAGGGAAACGCCGACTTCAGTTCACAGTTGGAGGTTGCCTGTGAAGTGTTACCCGCCCCTGGCCTCTGCTGGCTTGATGCGCGATTTTCTGGGCCCTGCGGGGTCGGTTGTCACCCATTTGCGCCCAGGCAATACTGGCTGGGCCTACCCTTTAACCCCTCGGCAATTGGCGATTCACCTGTAATTCACTGGTGAATCACCAGTGGCCTATCGGTGAATTGCTGGTGAATCGCTGGTGATCTACCAGGTAAGCCACTTGGCGATTCACTGGCGGTTCACTGGAGATTCACTGGTGAAGCGGCGTGCATTGATCGCCGATCCAAGGCGTAGATAATTCCATTCGGATAGTGTATTTTGGTCTTAGTGCTTTGGATATACCATCTACAGCCCCAAACCGTTAAAGATGACGTAGTCAATCGCCCCGGTGCAAGCCTTTCTCGCACTTTCTTGAGAGGAGAAATTCGTCTTCCTCCGCCGCATGATTTCCATGTCCTCATCTCTCCCACCATCCGCAAGGCTGCAAAGGCCGGGCTGACCGCCAACTCGCGCCAGCATAATCGGGATGAAAGATCTGCCAAGATGCAGACTGTGGCTTGTTTTTGCCCCCATTACATAAAGTGCAGTCAAGCTCCCCTTGTTTTCCGGTATCGTTGCAGATAGGGCACGGCGCCATCTTGCTGAAACTCTGGTCTGAAATCGTTCATGAGCTATGCATCATTTTAGTAGGATTTGAGGACATTACCTTCTCAGCTGAACGTGGTCAAAAGTGATGATGTGGTGGTTGTCGGGGAACGCGAGATGCTTGCTGGAATGGCCTTTATACCTCGTGAGCGCTTTGTTTTGAGGCCAGTCACCTGACTGTCCTGTGTTCCTCACCCCCGCCCCCATTTTCCGTCGCTTTCTTGTTCCCATCTCCTGATCCCATTAAACCGTGCTGAAATGACCCAACAACTGCGAAAGGGGTGGCAATGCGGAGAATGCAAGCTATTCTTCTAAACTTCTAGAGATCTTAATGAGCATGTCAATTCGTACAAGGTTCGTTGCGCCCTTTTAGCAACAACTCCACTAACTGGCGTAGTCACGGTCCCTGGCAATACAAGACCGCATGCGGGTTTTGACGCTCGAGTTACAGGAACTGATGCGTGAATTGCAACAAATCTCGGAACATCGTGGCTTGGGTTTCACCGAGGATTACCAGCAGCTGGATGACGAAGAGTCTCACAAGCAGACGAGGCTTTCATGCCCCTTCCCCAATTGCAAAGACCGCCAGACATACACGGAGATGAGATCCCTACAACGACACTTCTTGAATCGTATTATCCCAAGATCCTGAGCAGAATGATCGGCTACTGACAACGCATAGACAGCGGTGTTGTAATCTGCCCAGGTTGTGGTAATCGCTTTGATAATGCACGAAGGTTCGATAACCACCCATGTGTCAGCAAGAACAGACATGACCTTCCGAGTCGAAAAGCAAAATCGCTGCAGACAAAGCTTCGCAAAACCGCCAGAGCCGAGTTAGCACGACCCATGCCTTCTAACAAGGCCACTTTTAGTCTTAGAGTTGCTACAAGCAGTGGAACTTCAGACCACGAAACTTTGCAGCTGGCGGCCCCGGATGTTCCAGAGACAACTGAGAATACGACCATCATGGACGATGCAGCCGCAAAAGCAGTAACTAGTATGCCCCTTCTTACTATATTAATTCTTGCGTTATATAAGTCATGGCCTTACAATAGCAGGTCACAATCATGTGGATGCACCAATGAGAAACGACGTCCTCAACCTCACATCAGACGCGACGGGTACTTTACAATACCCGAGAGGAACGCTCTTGTTACAAAACCCTTTGGATTGGAGTTACCCTCATCTAACACCATCTTTCATAATGGCAGATGCGGACTTAGGATCTACCAATCTGTATTCCAACATTAATGCTGTTAGTGAAGTCGGTAACCAGCATCGATATGATTCGGCCATGGTTGGATTGGATGGTACACAGGCGTCGTAGTGACTGCTATTTCAGTCGTTTGGCTGCCACAAATTTGATGTTCATCTGAATCTTCTCGCTGTCCATAGTTCTGACTTTGTTTTGTAGATCTGCAGAATTCGGATAAGGCATTTTCGCCTAATGACCAAGCTCTTCAGGCACTGCGAAAGCTATCCCGAGCATAGCGCCTTGTACAACCGTAGTGAAGAGCCGCCCGTCGATTATGACCCTAGAATCGTGATTAGTTTTATTTTAAAAAGCAGGAACGATGCGTACAATCCACCCTCGTCCAAGGCTATTTGTTTCTCCCCGAAGCCCCTTTCTGTCATAGTCTCGCGAGGCAGCTCGAGCTGTCCTGTTCCACCAGGTTCAGCTGCTAGGGCGTATCTGTGGCTGTCTTCAAAGAGGATGAGTCTCGAAGCCTTGGGGCACAGAATCGTGGTCAAGGCCAGTAATTTGTCGGTCGTCCTATTCAACAGAGCTCGCGCGGTGTCTGGATGAGGCCCGAATACTTTGAACATTCCCAGCCCGCATCGATCAAGTAAAGATTCCACGGTATTTCGGACTCGCTGCAACTTGTTAGACTGTGTTCAAAATGCGGGGTTCATGCACTAAACCTCGTCATCAAGAGTTGCTTGGAGAAGGGCAAGACCCTGCATTGTTTGGAATGGGTATTTCTCCCGAGCGAAATCATCAACCCGGGCACCGATGACTGTATCTTCGACCGAGAAGAAGCCGTCCCTGAGGACAGCATTCTTGATTTCTTCATAATCCATCGGGTCTGACGCTGAGTGTTGGAAACATCGGCTGGGCTGCAACTTACCCCTCTTCAGTTCGGCATGTGGTTTTTCCCGTTTCGGCCCCCACTAAAACCACGTCACCAAGGTGGTAAACGAAACACAGCCTGTGAATCGGAGCACAGCCTGTGAATCGTAGCACAGCCGGTGAAATGGAGCACAGCCTGTGAATCGGAGCATAGCCTGTGAAATGGAGCACAGCCTGTGAGCCAGGGGACTAACCAGTAATGCGCCATTTACCTTTGTTATTTGTCCCCGGCGGTCTCCATCGCCGCGACTATTCGTCAAAGGCGAGCTCACGAATGAGCAAGGAGTTCGAAGATCCTGCAGTTTTATCTAGCCATTCCAGGCACGAAGCTATGATAAAGCATACACTTATGCTAAGTTGTTTAGAATCGGGTAGCTGTTTTTAGCCTCACGATATCTTCAATCGGACACCATTGCTATTTTTAAGGCAGGCCACTTATCGTCTCTGGCATCTCCAAGTCGAGGCCCTTAAAGTGGGAGAACGAAGTCAGTAGCAAATCCACTTTGGGGGCTAGCTCATCATCGAAAGATCCAACGCAGGAGGACCAACATTATCACTGCTGCTGGCATCCCCACGAAGTTCATGGGTCTGCATGGCAATCATGCGAGATCATCCAATAGGATGTGTTTGCGATACACGCGCAAGCAGATGAAAGCCAGACTCAGACAAAATAGGAGAGCGAACTACATTTTATGGTTTGTAGGTTGACGGTTCTTGCAGAGCGTCTTACCGTGGCCGCACTTTTGCACATAGTTGCGTGTACACCGGGTCTGGTCGCTCTAGATGCGACCTGCCTTCATATCTGCGCTGTTGACTCCGCAGCCTGTTTCCATCTCGGTTGATCAATTGAGGAAGCTCTGAAGGAATAAGAATGCCGATGTTGCCCTCTAAGATGGTGCTGGTTTCCATCTCATTTAACACACCAATTCCAAAGACTCATCACTTTGCAATCCTTCACTCTCATACTTGTTCGTCATGATGCTCTTCAGTAACCTTAGCCCTCCTCTCATCTTCGGATCACTGCCCCAACAAATGTCCGTATTGGACCTCTTTCTCCCTGGCTTCACCAACATCACCAGTGCCGCCAATTAGGCCCTCAGTGGTAACTTGAATGGCTACGCTCAATTGATGTGCCTCTTTGCCCTGGCTGTGTTCTTGAAACCATATGTATTTGAATTGAAATATTGGTTCCTTGAATACTTCAGTAAGTCCTTAAAAATGAATTTATAGAACCTGGGCTCACCTGTGCAAGCATCGACGGTCCACATCGAACGTTCCGACGAAACATTCGACATGATATAATGCTGGATCTCATCCCAGGGATTGGAGAATGCTGCTCGGTCCATTCTCGTCAAAGTCCAAACAAGGCCAAAAGCATCCCATGGCAATGGCAGCTCTACCAAAAAAGCCCTCCGATACGCTCCTTGGGAAGGCAAATTTTACTTCCGGTACAAGAACAATTTGCTATATTACCAGACTACACAGGTGGATGTTGGCTTCCATAAAGAGGAGCAGATCTCCATCACCTGTATAGGGCGATCTTCAGGGATCGTGAAAGATCTATTGGACGACTGTCGACTTGAATACCTCAAAGAATCTAAGAACAAGACGACCATCTATGGGCACCGCGAGGATTGCTGGAGGAAAGAGAAAGCAGTGACTGCTCGGCCCCTTTCGACAGTAATTCTCGATGAAGAGCAAAAGGGGCCTCTTATCAGAGACGTGAGAGAATTTCTCGACCCTCAAACCAGACGTTGGTACTCTGAACACTCCATCCCCTATAAACGAGGATATCTATTATATGGCCCACCAGGAACCGGAAAGTCGAGCTTCAGCTTGTCGATTGCTGGCGAATTGGATATGGATATCTACGTCGTCAGCATCCCTGGTGCAAACGATCAAATGCTGAAGAGCCTATTTGCTGGGCTCCCAGACAGATGCGTTGTCTTGTTAGAAGACATTGACGCAGCAGGATCTGCATGCTCTAGGGACTCTAGCTCAGAGGATTCGGACAGTGACACATGCACAAGGCCACGAGGCAAAGAGGTGACTCTTTCAGGCCTGCTGAACGTCCTCGATGGTGTTTCATCCCAGGAAGATCGAGTTCTCGTTATGACAACTAATCATCCCAAAAGATTGGATCAGGCACTGACGCGACCTGGTCGAATTGACAGGAAGATCGAGTTCCAGCTTGCTGATAGAGGCATCGCCAAAGAGATCTATCGCTTCATGTTCGGGCAGCTGAAAAGAAATACTACGGAGGTTAGTCAATATGAGAGATATGATGAAAAGGTTGAGAGACAAGCGGAAGCTTTTGCTGTAAAGGTGCCAGAGTATGGATTTAGCCCAGCAGAGATCATGTCGTACCTTTTGCAATACAGGCATTGTCTGGCTGCTGCAATAGATAACTGCAGCCAATGGGTGGATAATCTCCTTTAGGAAAAGAAGGTCAAGAAAGAAGCGTCGAAGGATGGTCGTAAGAATCAGTATGGTTAGGATGAGACGACAAAACAGAGGCGGAGGAGGCGTTTGTTAGTCCTTACTGTATTTAGTCTTGTCATGAAGCTTAAGCAATGCCGCCACACTCATTACTCTTCAATTGGCCACTAGGATGTTTTAGCAGCACCACGATCGTTACTCTGTAATCAGGTCAATGGATAAGTTCTCTCCAAGGAACTATTTTGGAATGTGACCTGGCCCCCCTCCCGGGTTGGTGCGTGATATAGCTGAGCATCACGATGGCTTCTTGGACTGTTTGGCCATCATGACACTGACCCCTGGAACTGATCAACTACCGGGGGAGCGGACAGATGTAACCATCATCGTTTTGGTCCTTTTGTCTCATTAATCACGCGTTATCTGGTGTGGTGGAGTTTCTCCTCACTACGGTGTTGGGTCGCAAGCATAAATACGGCCTTCCCAACCCTTCCCAAGCAGTTTTCTCATAACTGAGTTCCTTTTTGCTCACATAATTGATAAACCATGGCAACTTCTTCACTTTACGAGATTAACGACATGTATCTCATGTCTACTCTCTCTTTATTTTGCCTCGTACTATTCGTTGTTATTAAGTTCAATGCCCCATGGTCAAAGGAGAAGCATCTCTTATACCTGATAGCGGTATGGACTGCATTCCACTTGACAGCCATGGTTCTATTTTCTCTACAACACTCTAATACGGTCGAACTTCCTCGGCAACTTGCGAGATCTATAAATACAATTTTGGCTACAACATCCTTTTGGGGAGTGGCAGTCATCCAGGTCAGTTAAAGTCTGTAAGATAATTATTGCACGCTCTAAGATCACAACATAGATTATCACGATCATCTATACATTCGCAGTCCTAGGGAACGAGATATGGTGGAAATCGGCTGCAGCACTTGTGTGTGTTGAATTTGCTTTGATTTTGATAATAACATTGATTCCACAAGTCCCAACCCCTGTCGAGCTGGCATATATCTTACCCTTCACTTCACAAGCTGCGGCTATGGGTACAATATGGGCATCGTCTCGAGGCATATTCCGAAACAGGATACAGAAGCATACGGCTGATCATCTGTTGGGTTTGGGCTTGATCACTCTCCTTGTCTCTGCACTTTTACTTCCACTGTCAACTCTCGGGTACTTTCGAAGCCAGATGACTCTCCAATGGGTATTCTTCATGGTAATAACAACGGTAGCATACCGACTTCCCGAGAGCTCTAACAACGAGCATGCTCCAACCAGTGCCTCACAGATTGAGCTCACACCAATGGGCGGCTCGTGCAGTATGAATGAACCCTTGCCCGAGAATTCGCCAGACCTCAACGAACAAACATCAATCCGTTCCCGCGCAACCATCCCTCCTGATTCTATACGATCAGCTGAACGTTCTTGCAACAAACAAGACATCGGCTCGTCAGTGTAGGTTGGATATCTCACGCACTACGCAGAGGAAGGTGAAAGGAGATGGCAGTAAAAATCTGCAATAGGTATAATGTGTCTTATGCTGCTGGGGGATTTGTTACTGCCGGACGGAAAACGGGACCGCTGAATGGCACCCCGTTCTACAGAGAAATGGAGATCACGCAAAATACAATATTTCTTCATATAAATCAAGTTCTATACAGCTAGCTCTGCTAATGGGTGTTGTAACAAAGATACGGTCTGAACTAACCTGCGGAAATTGGCTTTCGGTTCCCCGAGGTACGACGAGCATTGCGGCATGGGTCCTGACTCCAGGGCCTCCTGTAGGGACCTGCTGGTTTGTAAATTTCAGCGGTTTTTATTCTGCATGTTAAGGTACGGGATACCAGTGTATGTAATTCATAGGGTTCAAGCCTTGTATAAAGCCGTAGCTCAGGTGTAGACAATGATTTAGAATTGTTGTTGATATTGTGTGTGGCAAAGACGTGGGCAAGTTGCTGGGATGATGTAGCCAGTTAACACCTCCCGATCTTTCAGTGGCGAACACGGACGCTGAGATGGCGTCGGGTAATACACTACGTACTCCGGATACAGTACACTCGCACATCAGGGGGCACATACTTTGTGGATGTGGCTGTACAGTAGACCCTGAGAAACAAAAACCCTTGCTCCACTGAGGGGAAGTTAGGGTGTTAGAGAGAAAAGCTCTCTCGGGCGGACCACCTCCGAAGGAACGGCTTTCATTGGTCCAGCCTAAATCCTCTTGGGCCCTGGACTTTTTCCCGCATTTTCACTTCGTCTTCCAGCGTATCACGACCGCCAGCTCACTATTGGTTCAAATCTGGGCTTATGTCGGTGTGACATCATACGTCGGGTTTCTCAAAGTCCCATTAGCTTTCTTCCATGCCATAACACGGTCAATTTCTGTCAATCTTGTCCGCTAATATATCTGCTCATAGTTTGCCTTAGCTTGTTAGAGCCACATTTTTTAATTACTTTTTATTCTATTCTATTCTTCTAACATCCTCCGACCCCTTATGACCTCGCCATCCGAGAAGTCCCTGGCGGAGTCCAGTAACTTCTTCCTACAGTCAATCACCGACTCTAAACCCCGCGATGCCGATAGCACGGCCAAGATCCAGAAGGTATGAGCTATTTCCCTTCCTTATTGAAAACATCTTGAATGTTCTAACAAACCAGGTTGTGCAAGATGCTCATACCTTGCACAAGCTCGCTCAAGCCTACGATATAAACCAATTCCTGAACGAGTCCCCCGGCAAGTCTATCATTCGCGAAACAGATTTATCAGCCATGGCATGCCTCGCCAGCAACATATCTCAGGCTCTGGATGACGTGGTGCGCTCCACATCACAGAGGCATGCCTCGACCAGCGATAGCCAAATGTCGTCGGGGCATCAACAATGTGCTAAAAAAGGGCTACGTAAACTCACATCCCGATCGCCTCGTTCGAGATTCTCTATAGCAGATGGCGTCGAGCCAGTCAAGCGGTGTCACTTATGCGGCGTGACAGAAACACTTCGCTGGCGAGGTACTTCTTCTGGTACTGAGTTTCTTTACAATGACAACAGTGTTTGTCATCTTATATAATTATGCGATTCAGACAAATTTCAATGATTACTGCACCAAGTTGAAGATAAACCAGAGCTATGGCGTCGAATTTAAGTGACATCTATTCGTTTAGCTACACTTGATAACTCATCACTTCTGATTGGCCACGTCGCGGATACATTCCTACCTAGACAGAGTGGGGTTCAACCACTTCCTAAAAAGTATCTGGGGTAGACTCGTTATCTGGGGGATCTAGTTTCGTGTGGGGTGAACTCAAAAGAAGTTCATTTTCGCGCTGACCTTCCAAGTTGAAGTCGAGGGGGTTGTCGCGTGACTGGTGGGAACATGGGCTGTTGTTCTAGGCCCAAGACAAAGGAAGTCTTTCCGATGAACATTCACACCGCAATGGTTTTATCTAGTAATGGGTATTCGGACACTTCCGTTGAACATACGATGCATATTACTATCTAAGTGATGAGCTTTCTAAGGTCTAATAACCTTCTATAGCTATGAAAAAATACGTAATTCATTATTCATCCACACCAAGGCTAGTTCGCGACAGCCTCATCTACCATCACAGCCTCCCATATCCCCTTCACATGACTATCATCAGTAAAGTCACAAGGCCATGCAATTCTCAACAACGCCGCCTTTGCATCCTTCCACGTCTTCAATCCTAAAATCTGACTCTGATTCCGTACAACGCCTTCAAAATACGGCCTAATACCAGGTTCTTTCGCCAAGTCCCCTTGTTTCTCGTGCATTTGCAGACTCAACACCGCAACAAACGATTGCCAAAATAACAACTCGGCAAGCTGCGGTGCATCTGGCTTCTGTAAAGCATAGCTGAGATCGCGCTGGAATATCCTCATGGTGTAGAGATAATTATCCCTTGTGAAAGGTCGCCAGAGTACCACTACCTGCTCCAGGTACAGCTCTGTTGCGACTGCTAATCCAATCCATGAAGCCTTTTGCTCACTCTTGTTACAGGTGTCGGTTTTGGACTTATGATTTTTCGACACCGAGTTTTGGTGCGCTTCAATAAGACCGTCGTACAGCATAGCCGTTGTCTCCGATTGCCAGAAGTCGTCCTGTATTTGGTGAGGACTTCTGGGCGATGGTTTTGAATGCCCATCGTAGAAGTTTCGTGTGAGGATACGGAGACCTTGGAGTACACGGGTGAGCGGAATATCCTCTAGCTTTTCTCCCTTGTAGTTGGAAGTTACGGGAAACATGCGAATAGCTTTGAGTGTGATGGTATGAAAGTAATGGCCGCTATCTGTGGTATGCCAATTGTTTATGCGGCGAATGGCGTCCGAAGATGATGAACCGGTCTTGGCTTCAGTGAGGCCTGCAGCTCGGCTGGTGCCGTCGAGGGTCGTCGTTATGCCATGCATAAAGGTAGAAGTTCTTATAGTTTCGGGATCAGTTAATGGACGATAGAGACGGGTGATGATGCCTACAATAGAAAGTATCGGTCTGACAGTTCTTGATCCATAGTCTTGCCACCAGTGGTCACTTGCTCTTCTGTATGGCGTGAAAGAGCATAAATGGCATTCAAATGTTTCTCCGCCATTTGAAAATCACCACGGCAAACCTACAATAGCTTAGTACTTCTCCAATGATGATGGTCGGTGGCTCCATACCTCTGTGTACGCCAATATTGCCATCTGCTTGGTGATGGCAGCAGAAAGCGTTAAATCTCCCTTTGCAAACCACTCCTTTACTAAGCGCACTGTTTTGAGTTTATGAAAATAAAAAGTCTGTTCAAAGCTTTTTAGACTGCCAACCTTGAATGCGAAATGGGCGGCCGCGATTAAAACTGCACTTCGAAGTGCTTTAGGGTCTGATATGATATGTGCCATACTACTTGATGTTAGCCTTTTCTGTTGATGAAGTAAGCCGAATAAACGAACCACTCTTGGCTGTGGTCTGCAGGCGATGCGCCAACACTTTCATCTTTTCGGTAGACTAACAAGAACACGTTAACAATGACCTGTTACTCCAAGATGAAGTGTCTCACAGTAATGAAAGAGTTCATGCGATTTGAGCGGCATGTTAATCGACAAACAGTCCAGATTCTTCTTAGAAGCAGATAAGATAAGCTGGCGAACCAAACTCGGCGTATTAGGCAACTCAGGTTGCTTCGAAGAGGTCGAAGCGTCCCATGGTGTAGGTTCCCACGGCTGAGCAACTCCAGCTCTCTCCAGAATTCTTCTTTCCCTCAAAGGGATCTTAACGGGGGGATATTCACAAATTCTCTTGCTCTTGATACAATTCTGGCTATAAGATGTACAGTAGTCAGCATTTGAAACAAAGAACAAATTATCAGCTCACCATGTGGGACGCTGTTCGTCACATCTTACTCGTCGAGCTTTACACTCAGCGCACCCCATGCGGCTTCGCGTATGTGCTCGGCGCTGTCGGACTTTAGCAGGCTTTCCATCCTTCGGCATCATGGTTTCAGTAGCGTTTTCGGCCATGGGTGGTATTGTTTTGCGAGGAGAGGAAAACGGGCGAGATATCATACGGTTTTTTGAACAGTCAGCACTAACCAGGATTGTTGATAGGTGGAAATACGTAGTGTTTTGAGGCTCCAGACTGCGCGTTAGAAAAATACTTGTCAGATTTATGCCAAGAGGTAACTATCGAGTTGGTCTGGTGGGAAAAAACCTCGTCTAATTGACCTAAAGTGGTCTGATGAGTATTGCATTAACACCCCTGTATGAGCGATGATTCTACATTTGCTATGGCATTAGTAGCATGTATACTTGAAGAAACCAGGGCAAGTTCATTACGTCAGGGCTAACACGGACGAGAAAACAAAGACGTGAAGCAGAGACAGGCAGCCAGGGCTTAGCGTGGAAAAGCGGAAAGAAAAAGAGGGGCAAAGGGTCCTCTACCTTGACAGGGCTCCGATTGGACATGTAGCACGAAAAGTTTTCCTTAGAACATCATTAAAGGATAGGCTCCGCGCAAATTGATTGGGCCATGTGAGTTAACCAAGGTAAAGCCTAGTAGTGTTACATGTAGTACGTCACAGACTAGGGAAAACGAGGAGGCGAGCGCTGGATAGCCGGAATTGGTGGCTACCTCTTGGATCTGCGGCTAAAAGAAAAACGGCGCAACCAACAACACATGCTCCTGATGAATCGTAGCCAATCATTTCAAATCAGGCTCCGAAGGTACGTAACGGCCAACGAAGGGCAGGACACAGCACGTTCGCGTCAAAAGCCGCTTCATGGTAAGCAAGAATTAAGCTAACTCGGCAATCAATGGAAGGGAAGAAAGTATTTCGATTCGGGTGATTTTGCCCTCGCGCAAGCCAATAGATCGTCCAATATTGGTATCGTTAAGACCGATAGCGAACACTCCATTGGGCGAGATATATCAGACCCTTTGTGTCCAGTACCGAGCTCTAGCAATCTTGACGATAATGCCAATCAGCGTTCATCACCTGAGAAGAAAGCTGGTGAGCTGAAGTTGACTACCCACAGCCACCTTCAACAAGAGATGGAAGCCCAGCGAGAGAATGAGCGTCATGAAACGAAGCAGGAATACAACATCTAAATGCTAGCCATTATGATTTAGTTAGCCGACCCACCTGGTTAGCAACCAGAACCTCAATAGAAGATACCCGTTCTGTGAAAGGATAGGCGTCAGTATGCCTGGAATCCTAGGGCTCTTTTAGCCGCGATGGGAAATATACAACTTATACATAGTCACAATCTTTCCGAACGATGTAGCTACTATAGATTTTGAATATACTGGCTTTGGCTATATTCAGTAAATCACCTTCCATGTAGCACCAACCGATCCAAGCCCCAACTAAATGTCTCGTCCTTTCAAGGTCGAGCCACCGCAGCAGAGACCAAGAGCAAAGTCAGCTTTAGATTGGCATGTAGGAGAGATGACAATAGCCATCGCAGCAGTCGTTGAAGCTATGCCCACAACGATCCTATCGCGGAGTGCAAACTGGCGCAGATGGCTGATATAGGCATAACTTAGATGCGACGGATGAAGGTCGATCGACCAGGAAGCATGCCGCCACAAAACCGAGCATCCGTTTTGGACATCGATTATGACGACCAGATTTCGCAGTTGAATAGCACTATCAAAATAGAAGCGGACGGCATTGAACCATGTGAATGCGGAATAGGCGTGAACGGGGAATCACACGATGAAGGGTGTGACGTCGATTGCCCAAACGCTGCTTACAATGACTTGGACGGCCCTTACTGCACTGCGGCGGCCAGCCCTCAAAGATGTTGGGCGTCAGACGCAAACGGTAGTTGAATATTCTATGCCCCAATCAAACAGAACGGTCTTTGATACTACCTAGCCATTATACTTCATTACAGGAGTACTGGTCACAGGAAAATGGCCAAATCAATATAAGAACCTAGGGAATTTTCGCGCCAGTCAATACTCAAGCTGATCTCCCCCACCGTAACACTCCAACACACTAAATATTGCTGGTATCCAAATGTTCGTAACTCAAGGGTACAATAATACTACCGCGTCATACGATGTCGTATATCCAATCGTAGGCTAGCTTGCCCAAACCTCCAGTTGCTCTATGCAGAGCGGCTGAGCATAAGATCCAATTTAGGGTATGGATGAGCCCAGATATAGACTATCGGGCGGCATCGGAGGAGCCGGTGTTGGAAATGGAATAAGGAAACTCGTAATAAAGTAGTATGTCTGGCAACAGCGCGCCGTTGCGAAATTTGTGGAGAATTTCCAGGGCCTCCCGCTCCGGTAGACACCTTAGGAGGTGGTAAAATTGTTCGTAGGGTTTCAGTTTTTCTTGCATCTCATCGTATTGGTCCCAATTTGAAGTCTGGTAACAGCACTGAAAACCTCTTTCAAGGCAACTGCTGCAATTTAGCCGTTTTCCGCAGCACTAATGGGACACATTGGCGAGTTAGCGGGACGACTAAACGTTCTACCGGTGGAGAAGCACACGAAACATGAGATGTCCGCACATACCTTAATCTTTCGTTTCCAACACGGATCACAGGCGATATTCGTCATGTCGGCTCAAGGACGGAGCGAAAATAGAGATGGTCCTTGATCAGAAGCAGGCCAAGGACTCCTGGAACTTGAGGCAGGAGCTAGTAAAAGTCTACATGTCCCAGAGATACAGAAAAGCACTCCTTTATTAGTGAGAGGTGGATCTGGACATAATAAGGAGGCGTTATGATGATCAACGCTTTGCTTCATAGGGCCATCATATATAGCATGGGTTCAGAAGAATGGAATCCGTTTGTTCATTCTACTTTCCCGTCGTGGAAGGGTAGAAGGGGGATCGGGCAAGAGACGAATATATATCATATTTTCATCATAGTAACCGAATAAGGTATTTTCGTGGCAGTGGGTTCAAATGGCGCAGTTGAACGTCGCATTGTGGATTCCATAGCCCTATGGTAAGATGCCGGGACCAATAAGCGGCGCGATTCTGGGTCTTACTTACATCAATGCGTCTTACCCCGCACTTCACACCTTGACCATCGGCTAGAGACTCCTCTTCATCGTACTGTCCGATGCCCGGCATGGGTCCCTAACCGGATGAGGCCGCGGAGCTGGGAGCAAAGGTCGGAGATTAGTCCCCTGACTTGATTCGCGCGTTGACAAGATCGAGGGATATTAGAAAATGGACAGATCAGAGAACCCAGAAACGCTCATGACAGGCCCAGACAAGAGATTCTCGTAATTTGATGAGTCAGACAAGATGTTCGCCCAGGGCCCCGCAGAGTGGACACTAAAGTAGGAGTTGGGGATGTAGGGTGAAAGGTTCGCACTCAGCGCACCTTATTTGCCTGCTTTCAGAGAAAGCGGCATCATTAATGAATGATACGACGAGGTAAGCAGCTAAGCGCTGAAGGACGAAACAGAGACTCCAGTCACCAACGAAAGTCGAGAATTGGGCGACCTTCTGAGGAGATGAAGGCCAGGAATTAGAAATGGCTGCAGGAAAAGCGGAGTCTAGAGTACGTTTTCTGCCTCAGGCACCAAGCTTGGCTCCGCCGAAAAAGCCAGGAGACCGCCTTCCTGCTGCTTGGTACGGTGTGCTTGCACCCTCGTATACATCCAACATCCCATCCTAAAATGGCCGTCCTAACTTGGCTTCAAGTGTGCCAAGTCCATTGGTATCTCTACTTGCATCCGATTACTGCCGAACGACCGAAGACCTACGGCTGCCGTTACTGCACATCCGTAAATTGCCAACGATCGATTGTCCCAATACTGGGTCATGATGCAAGTATATATATCGGGGCCTTCTCCACTCTCGGCAGCCACGAAAGTGCACTATTAAAAGTGCACCTTATCGTTGAGTTCCAGTTCTGTACATCTGCAGCCCAAACCACGGTAGGCGATAAAGCGAATCGGAACCTATCCGGAGATCCTCTTCCGGGATGCTTCCTTGCTCGATAATGGCCTAAGGCCTGACCCTAGGTAGAGTCTGAGACCTAAAGTATCTAACTATTGATCACATGCCTAGCAAGCCGCCCAGTTAACTGAGTCACGGTGCGTATGGTATTCCCTGTGAACATTTTGCAATACATCGCAGCATTGCTGAACTGTCCGCAAAATCCCCGTTTCTCTCGCTACAGCTTCCCGCGTTTGTTAATAGTGTTGTCTCCTAATATTTCTTTTGCTCATGCTCGTACCGCATTCAACGCCCAGCCTTATTAATTAAGTAGGAATCCCATCCAACCAAAAGAACACCTCCAGCACGCCCTGCCCTGTCCCTAAATTTCTTCCGCGGACCGCGCCCTCCACTTTAAACCCCACACCACCACTAATCGGTGTCTACGCTGGCAAGTGACCTACCCCGTCTTTGCTTCGGGCGACATTCAGCATGCCTTCTCGACCTCACATCCTGCCCAAACTCGTCCGTTCTTCAAGATACCGCGCACAATACTCCGCCCGGAGCGTCACGGCCGTTTTATCATTAATCATCGCCATACGACTATCTGAGTTCAACGCTCAGGTACATAAAGTATTCCGCGCGACACCGTTTTCCCGTCTCTGTTCCAATTCACCGACTGCTAAATTAGTCAAGTTCTTGCGTGGAATCTTACTGTAATGTAGCCTGACAATGGGCATACTCGGAATTCTTGCGACATCGACAATTAAGCAGTCCTATTAGGGTCTCGCTCCACGTCCCATATGTTTACGGGGCTAAGATGCCTTCAAATCCAAGTAGTTCACATAGAACCTCGCCACCAACAACCGATCAATCTCTCCATCTCAATTCCCTCAGCGGCAGTCATGAGACGGGGCCAAACGACCCGCCAGAATGGCATAACGACTCGAGCCATAACGCGACCACCAATAACGATGCCATAGACAGTATGCACTACTTCTAGCGGACTCCCAGTAGTTTAGAAGAAACTGACGCAAAGCTATAGTTAATGTTCCCTTCTTCCGGAAAGAATCTGATTTATGGAATACAGAGAGTCCATACTCGCATCCTCAATACCAGGTCGCCTCTCCTATGCCCCTTATAGCGCACAGCAGTAGCGTTGATGACTATCGCAGCGTCATCGATGACCTAACGCTTGAGATTCAACAGCTTAGGAAGGAACTCAGGCGCTATAAGCAACCGGGTCCGGCCACGCTCTGTAAAGACAAGCCGTTTGAGATCAAGGTTCATGGGCTGCCCCAAAAGAAAAAGAGGGAGCTCGAAGCCATACTGAGAGACCTTGCCACCAATCTCGATGGGTCTCCAGAGATGCCATCATCGCAAAAGAAGAAAAATATATCCCCCCATAACCGCAATCACATATACTCCAAATCTGGAATTCAGCTCAAACGTGCTCCTTCCTCTCCAGGTTCTAGCCTCTGGCCAGCTGACTCTGCTTATGCCTCTATGTCAGCCGGTGCCGAGTCTTCAAGCACCCCTTTTAACCTCCCTATCTTGACTTCAACCCAATCATCAAAGGGCAAGGTTGAGGATTATCTAAGAGATATTCCTGACGGCCTGTACCCACGACACGTAATTATGACAGACAAGGAGCGGAAGAGTCTTGTTGTTCGTCGTCTCGAACAGCTCTTTACAGGCAGAAGTAACGGTGCCAATATCTCGAAGATGCCGCCTATGCGACCGGGCGGTAGCTTTATTATGGCGCGGGTTGTATCGGATGCACAGGTGGCGGACCCATCATCCGCCCACGAACTACCCACTTATGGAACTGAGCCTATCCGGGAAGCAAGAATCCTCCCTCTAGAACAACGATCTCGCACTTGGAGAAATAACTGTCATTTAAGTGACTATGGGTCGGCTTCTGATCCCAATAAGGACAACATGGAGACTGGGGGCGATGGTGGTGGCTTGGCCTCTGATAGCAAGCCGTCCTCCCTAGCCTTGCCTCTATCAAAATAGCGACCCACGCGGCCCTGTGATTTAGATCCCGATTGTGCTTAGATGCCATCTAAGAATATGAACTACATCTAGCATTTGGACCTACTGCCGCCCGAGTTATTGCCTAGACAGCAGAGTATCCAGGACATCCACCTAGATGCTGAAGGCTAGGTGTCTTTAAACCTGCTATACAACTTGGCCTAACTCCACTTAATTAATGTGACACCAGACTTCATTCGCTCCGCTATATCTGAAATCAGCACCAGATTTCAGCTATCCCCTGACGCGCATAAAATTCGATGGCGAGGCGGATCTAAGGATACCAAGTTCAGTGGCTACAGCTCTGGCTATAACACGTCAGAGACTCCTTCTGGCGGTAATGTCGATGGTTCGCAAAAGAAAGGCGAGCGCCAGAAAACTAGCCGTTTCACTAGTAATGAATCCCAACTCAGCGGTTTAAGTGGGGATATGCCTGCATTTGATCCGCAGCTTTGCGCTCGAGTTGAAAGTTTCCGCTACAAGCCACTATTTGCTCAGTAGGATTCGTCAGATAGGCATACTTCACGGGGTGCATCAGTTTACTCTTCTGTAGTCGTGGACAAGGAAAATCCTGGCGAGTCGGGCTTGGGCTTAAAATACTCCACAGGGTCGGCTGGCAAATGGCAACGCCACGAAGGTGCTATCACATACTATAGCGGTGCACCTTTCTGCATTGACTTGACAGGTAATCCAGCTAATCTATCACCTACCACTCGCACGCTCTCAAGCATCCAACCTAGAATGAATTCTCAGCAACCATCAGAATTCGCTCGGTCTCCTCGACGAATAACATCCAGGTCCTGCATCTGCTACAAGCCGTTAACGGATCGATGCCAAGACCTGCGTCATCAGAGTACAGCCATGGGCGGTGATAATAATGAAGTTCAGGGTCTGATGAACGATGGGAGTGAACAAAGCAGCGATATCGAGCTGGATTTGATTTGGAACAACGACCAGCAGTATATAAGGCAGCAACCCTTAGAACCCTGCGGCCTTGGTGGTGTTCGCCCCGATGACCACTTTATGGTATTTGTCGATACTAAGCGGCCTAAGCAAGATATTCTCCCACAGTCTTCCAGGCCTCAGATTGGGAGGTCGAATAAAAGCATAGAAAGGACCATCCGTCACCGGGCGACGATGTTAACTTCTGGTCCCGTTCTCGGCGGTTCAGAAATAAAAACAATCGAAGAATCACGGCATATCGAGATTGAGTATCTGTCATGGCACACGGAGAGATTGATACCAGTTCCACTGCCATCCCCTACCAGCTTCTTTCCGCCGTTCAGCGCCGAAAATTCCACGTCTGGCAAAGATGACGATCTATCTATGGATGCATATAACGCTGGGTCGTCAGAGGAGGATATAGGCTGACCGATAATTTCATGCCATTCCAACCAGAAAGCCACTACAGGCATTGCCCAGTGAGACGATGATAGCCCTGTTGCCTATTACTGGGGTAGCAGAGAGCGAATATGATAATAGTTGCCAGGACAGTTCCTGAACAACTCATGGCTTTTCCAGAAGGAGATATAATCGCAGTTGAATATTCCGTGGACAAATTTGCCCTCAAGATTAATCAATATCCTATGTGTCTACTATTCCAGTCACCGCTTTATCTTCGATATGAACGTGATGCCAATGATACATAGGGTATAGGAAAAAATTTCATGTCTGCGGTAATAATAGGTGGGATCATGCTATTCCCTGCTATCGTTGATTTTTTTCGCCCCCCCCCCCAAAAGTCTAAGATTACTGGGGCTCTAGCCCCACATAAAACGAACAGACGCAGAAGAAATCTCGTCATTCGTTCGGGGCATCGCTAAACCCAGTTACCGACGGTAAATTTTGATGAATTAAGAAACACACAACGTTTGCCACGTTATGGGATATGGTGCACTTGGAACATTGTTGGCGGTGATCTTATTTGGATTAAGCGCTCCCCAGAAGCCACGAGCTTGTCTTTCTGACGTTTATATGACGTAAAAACCCATTGGTTGGATAATTTAGCCCTCCTGTAGCCGATGATTCGCCCATCTACGAGACAAACAGCAACAAGAAACGTGGACTGGCATCAAAACCGGAGGGTAACTTCCGGCGTTCCAGCCACGCAGTCTTTATTAAATATTTTCCCGCTGGAATGGACCACTCTCTCTTGAACAACACGATCTCGCCTCAGGGGAGCACAATCACATCAGGACTACTTATGATATATTTCTCGTCATTTGGAAACCTCAGCACGCGCATCCCGTCCAGGCTTCTTATGTCGAGTAGATACCGGCCACTGCTTCCCAACACTACACCAGCATCGAGTTCAACAGAGGATATCTCTTATTCCCAGTCTCGGTCTTCGCTTTCTGGCCTTATCAAGATCCCCCAAGAAGGAACTCGCACGGCCTGCGAATCCTGTCGAAAGAAGAAGATGCGAGTAAGACCTCCCTGAACGCGGTTATTGATTTTATGCAAGCTACACCTTCAATTCTTAGGCCTGACGAGTTAGGTTGGCTACGCAGCTAGACAGGTGCAATTAATCTATTTTATGTCTCGCTCTTCAGACCCAAGCTTGAGCCGATACTTCGTTTTTAAATTTCTGAATTTACTAGCTGCAATACAATTCCTCTCTTAATTAATCGATTATTGTTATCACCCTTTTCTTGATCTAATTACAACCATATTGGCTATAGGTTCCGGGATATGTTTCCGAATGCCTTCTAGCTTTTACTACTAGGATATTAACTTAATCATAGGAGGGAAAACCTGGTCTAGAGCTATGCGAGTCGCATCTTCAATTAACATCGAGGGGCGCTTTGATTTCCGATGCTTAGATGCATGCAGCATTAGAGATCTAAGCCAGGGACTATAATTATTTTAACAGGGTTTTAATAGGATGCTGTGATCCAACAACCGGCGATATAGTCATGATTTGGGCTGCAGGACAGGTATCATTCCAGAGATCCGGGTAGCTAGCAAAGGAGTTGGATCTTGGCTCATGTGTAATAAACCGGTCTCCCCAGAGATGTTGGTTAAATAGTCTTCATCTGTCACTCTTGGAAAAGGGGTTGAACGGCCTTGTGACCATCGCTGCTCCAAATTAGTATTGAAAGATGTATTGAAGTCGTTAAAGCTCAACCTGTAGTCTATCGAGAGCTTTCAGTAAAAGACGAATCGACATTCGGATAGGTAGCTTAAGAAGGTTATCAGTGCTCATAACTGCAACAACGGGGTAAAGCATTCAAGGAGAGCTTATACCTATTGTCTTGGGGCTCAGTGAGGCCATTGGTATAAGTTTCGCTTATTTTCTGGACAAGTAATTGTAACCCCGCTTCAGACATTATCATTCCTACGTAATGATCTCGCCCCTATGACAAACTGGACCGTCCGCATGATTAATGTGCTAGATAATAGTGTTTGCGTGCGACACAGGAATTTTTGTGGTAATAAATAGTTCTTTCTACACAACTAAAGGTAGAATTTGCGACTGACTACAGAAATCTCAACAAATTATTTGGCAACGCACAAACTGAAGCGCTGCAGACACATTACCTATTTATTGCTTGATATTCCCACTTTTTCGTACTATCAATGCCCAAGTCAAAACACAGCAACAGCCCAGCTCCAGTAGACGAGCCTCCCAGCAAGAGGCGTAGCATTCATGTTTCGTGGGCCAACAGGGGGGAGAATACAAATCAAGCTGACCATATGGTCGACTCCACGCGACCTCGAATTTTCCAACCTGGATACGCTTATGATAGCAGGTTATCACCGTCGAAAACCCTGTTCGCGAACGGAGATTCTTGTAATTTCCTGGCGGATCATCAGCTTAGGCATTGCTCTTATGTTGGAAAGTACTCAAATTTGAGTTGCAGCGTAAATGACTCTGTTGGTCAATATGGTGCTAACTGCTGTCCCGTACATGGACGGAGCGATGATGATTCGGCTGTGGATCTCGGAGGGGACAGTATGACTACTCCGTACAATGAGTCTATTGTCAGAGAGATCCAGGCTTCTACAACGGGGACCTATACTGACATTCTGCACAATTCTATACCCTCTGCAGCTGGCAACCCAGACATTTGGAAAATGCTTCTTGACACCACCTATCCCGTGGTAGGTGGTGGTCTTGATTACGACTTTTGCTACCCACCCATCCAGATAATACCCGACGATCTTCAGTCAATTATGGCAGAGGCAGAGACACCCGCAAACTCGGTGTCAGAGGCGAATTCCGAATCGCCGGTCATGGGAAATTCAGGAACTTGGTGGCAGGAGTCAAGCCCCTGTGGCCCAGCGGCGGAGCAGGAGAACTTGGAAGTGATGCAGAAGCTAGAAATCCGGGGGCTATCGAATAATTACGAGCTGGATATCAAGCCAACCACATCGAAGCATCGGAGGCAGCATATCGGTGAGGCCGAACAGATTAGCGAGCTTTGGACGGACCGCAACCACATTAACGAGGCTATGCATGATCTTAGGAAGTTAGATGGCCGATTACAGGGCTGGAATAAGCACCAGATGGTTACCGTAACCTCAACATAGTAATAAACAGAAAAGGCCACTTAAGCCTCAAAGTTAATATA
This sequence comes from Fusarium austroafricanum, assembly GCA_012932025.1. Classification (NCBI taxonomy): domain Eukaryota; kingdom Fungi; phylum Ascomycota; class Sordariomycetes; order Hypocreales; family Nectriaceae; genus Fusarium; species Fusarium austroafricanum. Next base: position 33,459 of record JAADJG010000169.1, read on the forward strand.
TACCGGAGACTAACATGCATCCGTGGCCAGGCTAAGACAGAAGTAGGGAGAGAACCGCACTCAGTGGCCTATGCAGTTCTTGCCAACAATCGCAATTAGTACCTTCCTTCAGATTTAGTCGCTCTTAATGCGGCCTGCTTTCACATCCGGGCTGTTAATCCCTCAGCCTGTTTCCATCTTGACTGATCAGTTAAGGGAGCTCTGAAAGCAATAAGAATGCAAACTTCCCCCTGAGATGGTGCATGTTTCCCTCTCGTTCAACACATAAACTCCAAAGACACCACTCTGCAATCTCTCACTCTCAAATTTGTTCGTCCTGACACTTCTCAGCAACATTAGCCCTCCTCTCATCCCCTGGTCACTGTCCCAGCAGATGTCACCCACGTATCTGGTGATGCATGGCACGCAACCTTTTGGCCCCGGATCTATTTTCATAGCCTTTCCCAGGCTACAGTCTCATCCTCCATCGGGCCATTTTCCATCGGGTCGTCCTCGCTTGAATCCTCTTTATTCGCGACCTTAATAAACTCTTGGAATAGTGCTATATCCTCAAAGCCAGAGGCTAGGGCCTCAACGCTCGCCTCCTGAGGGTCCGTCATGGCAAGGCGCAGGTCATATACACCCCGCCCGTCTCAAAGTCCCCCCTCCCCAAGGGAGCATGATGATATCAAGGTCTCCCACGATCCTTGAGCTTCGTACAGTAGTGCACTTGCAGACATGGGCCGCCTCATTCGGGGAAACGTTAAGCAAAACGCTAACAGATCTCTGGCCACCTAAGCTGCTCCACTTCCTTCAGTTATATGAGGAAGTTATCTTCATCGTCTGAATACTTTACCTGTCTTGCTGGAGCTCGCTTGCTTGTTTTTTCGGCAGTGACTGAGGGGGTTGAATCGGGATTCACACTGGCGGCATGTGGATGATTTGCGTAAAGGGGCTACTCAAACTGGAATTAAAACGTAGTCTTGCCATTTTTAATGATGCGTTTCATTAAAATACCCTTGAGCTGCCATTCCTGAAACTGGGCAAGAAACGCAGTGGTGTCGATGTTGTACTTGCGAATAGCTTCATTTTACAGCTTAAAACACCAAATCCTAATTAGAGGCCGTATATGACTCTAAAAAAGACTGGAAGGAATGCATCTATAGCACGATTTTCAACAGATATGCCGGGGAAAGTCAGGCAAGGAAGACGAATTGCTCAGGGATGGAAGAAGACAGCGATGATACAGAGGTACGGCAAAATCACCTGCAAAGAGATATCAATCACGTCTACAAGGGCTTCAGGCAAAGGCAGCCCCGACCTTTTAAAAAAGGAAGGTAAAAGGAAGCTATTTGCAGCCGATATCAGGAAATGCATCAATTACGCGGACCCGATACGGCTGCCAAGTGTGCGATGTAGCGATTTGTAGCAATGCAAACTGCTGGTACTTCTATGATACGCAAAATTAGGTGCGTGGGGAAGTACCATTTGTTGCGATCATTTTCATTGGCTCTAGACCCCGGTCGTGACCCGTTTGTAGCCTTGTACCGTTCAAAGAGATAACCGGAAAGGATAAGAGGGAAATCTTTTGTGAGAGAAAGTGGGCATGCCTTTTGGCTGTGGAAGTTGGAGGAGTGCTATTTGCCCCAACAAATAAGGAATTCCCCGTATTCCCGGGCTCGAATCAGGTTTCCCCAACCACCCAATACTGCATTTCAACCAACAGGTGGACTGTGCAAGACAGCCGAGACCGATCATGTACCTTCAATATAAATCCTTCATTGCATTCATTCATCTTGGTTCTACAATTGTTATTTCTTCATTATAAATTCCAACTCATTACCCTAACTGGATCACCGCGCCTACACCATAATTAAGATCAAGTCATGCATCTACTTCTGCCAACGCCTCGGAAGAACAAAGACAACCTCAGAATAGTGCTGGTATGTTCTGTAATACGAAATAGATCCAAGTCTCGGTTGCTTGTGGTAGGTCGTACCTGTCGGTATCTGTTGGAGCTTTACTGATAATATCCCTTCAGGATGCTGAAGGCACAAGATTAGAGTTCGTTGGAAATATCCTTAGTTCCGACCCAGAAACTCTTCTAACGGCAGCAGTATGACGACCCATAGCTGGCATATTCCCAATGCGCCAGTTCCAACCGGGAGTGCCGCTTCGGCAGCGTGATATCCTGGTGCTGCCGTTGCGGGTTGCGTCAAAAAAGGACAACGGTCTATAGACTATCATTGAAGGTTCTCCGTTTTCTGGGGGTGGTTGCTGAGGGAAGCTGGTCTTGGGAACTCGACTTTGACTCCATGTAACCCCTTGATAACGAAGTGTCTTGCTTGCAGAATTTGCTGAGTCACTTCTACTCCAACGCAATAATTCCTCCCTCTGATTGCCCTCAACGTAGAACGCGCGTTGGGGACGTAGGTCTCGCTCCCCAACATTATTAGTGAGGATCATCGACCCTTAAGATCAGCTAGAAGAGTTGATGTGATGAGGATGTGACGATGGCGTAGTGCAAGTTAGGGGAAGAACCCCTAGCATGTGATTTCCGAAATTAGGCTGCATGATTAATACAAGCCAATCACACACCTGGACCGTTTCTCAGACGTTTTGCGCTGACCAACACAACCAGCCTCCGACAGCAGCCTTTGCTCACATTTTCTTAGCATTGAATTATGGCTTGATAGTCAAATAAAATACATGACTTAGTTTTTTGATTCACTTAGGTACTAGCTACCCTAAACCTGAATGACGTTAAGGGCGTCGGAATAGGCTTAGCTTAGCTAAAAAGCGAGCATGTGCCCATGGTTGGTCTCAGCGACAGTTAAATATGTTGGGCAGCCTTCAGCTGCCTTCAGGGCTGTCCGGTTCCGGGCGTGGAACCCCACTCTGCCGGCGTGATCGTTTTCATTCTACTCGTGAATCGAGGAGTGTATGAAAGGGTTCGACGGAGTTTGCAAGTATGAGGGCATCAGGGGTGAATAAAGAAACTAATAGCGACATCTGGTTTCGGGTTCCAGGTGAACTTGAAGGAGATCGGCTGTGCTGAGTTGACGCGCAATAGTCTCGGCATCGGCACCAGCTCGAATGCGACGGACAATCTCTTGGACTTCGGCCTCTGGCCGAGTCTGTATAGCACGATAGACAACGGCAGCAGGATGCGACACTTGAAGCGCTTCTAACCTCTCTCTGAAATTGCCCTCAGGTGTTTGCCGGTAAACACAATCGACGTGCTTTGCTCGACACGTAGAACATGTCGGCCGAGCACCGTTGCACTATGCAAACCATTCAGCCCACGTTTAAATGAACCCCCAAGAGAAGGGCTACTTCCCCAAGCTTAAGGGATGGAGTTTGGTAGTAGCACACCCTGCTTTTCCGTTGTCGACAGGACTCGCACGCTAAAGATGTAGAAACTCTTCTTCGTGTTAAGGGAGCTGTTCGATGCCCGGCATGGGTCCCTGCCGGATGAGGGCGCGGAGCTGGGAGCAAAGATCGGAGATTAGTCCCCTGACTTGATTTGTGTTTTGATAAGGTCGAGGAATCTGAGAAATTGGAAGTTCTATTTGGCATCATATTTGACGTTCTTAGGAAAGGTTGCGGCATTAAAATATATGCAAAGCTCCAGTCTCCAGCTATTAACTAAAATAATAACCTAGTCTTTAGCTAGACCCTTAAAGAAGCTTACGGGTAAAAGCCAACATGTAATTGCCCACTATGCTATCATGATCAGATAAATGCCGCCCCTTGCAGCGGCTGTTTCCTCGACAAGAATGGTGTCATGGTGGTGAAAGGATGATCTTTTGCACACGTTTTTACGCCATTGATTGGATAAATCAGAGTGACGTATTTTATCTGCCTCAACTGGTAAGCCCATGGCGTAACCTTTGTTTTTCTTGATTTGTTGATGAGCCAATCACAGTCGGTAAAGACCCCAGCCGGCTGATTTGGAGTAGGAAAAACCACGCACAGAGCACTCGGCCGGGGACCCTATCAATATTGATACCAAGTTGATGTAATGAAAATACCTTACCCAGTCACTATGATAAGGACGTGACATACTTTCAATGCCAAAGAGCTAACTATATTCTCTCTTTCTTTCTCGCCCTCCCCTATCTCTTTAGGTGGTACAAGGCATCAAAGAGGTCTCGACCGGGGTCGGGGGCCAATCAAAATGATCGCGACGATCGGTACATTTCATCCACACCTAAATTGGCGTGTGATAGAGGTACCAACAGTCAGCATTGTTACAAATCGCTACATCAATTATCTAGCTGTCTGACGAAAACATCACGTACCCCGCAGGTACTAGCGTGGTTAGTCAGCTAAGTGGGGCGAGTGACCTGTTGATGCCTTGTACCACCCAAAGAGATACTGGAAGCTAAAATTGGACCAATAGAGTCCATCTTTCGAACCTATATTATATATGATGGCCCTATGAAGCAAAATTTTAATCATCATAACGCCCCTCTTTTTGTAGTGGCTTTGTTTCTTAATCCCAATCCCATTCCCCATTATTAATCATTAGTAGTCGCAAGAAAGATTTCTTACATTATTTTGCGTGCCTGAGCCCTTCCAGTACGCAACCTGCACCATCCCTCCCTTCGACAGCGAGGTTGTACTAAGAGGTTAGCTACCAGCAAAATCAACCCAAACCTCTCTGTATACGGGCCCGAAGAGAAAGCTATCTTTTATTATTAAACATCGGCTTATATCAAGTGAGCAAGCACCCATAATGACCAACGAGGAGCGCAACATTGGCCAGCTAGCGGGACTGGATTCTTATGGAGGGCAATATTTTAAGAACTGGGCACTGAATGCTGAGCGATCTCGACTAGAAGCGGAAATAGCCCATCTAAACTACGTTCTTGTAGCTCACAAGGACTGTTGCGGCGCTTCGCAGGTCTGCACGCACTCCACGCACCTAGGGCCGCCTCAGAACACACCGGTAAGCGAGGCCTCTTCCCGTTAAGACTGCAAATCTTACTGAACTGCTAGACATGCATCCTTGCCAAAAATAGAACAATCCCGAAGGTTACTGATTCTACCGGTAAAATCGAATAAATCATTTTGTGAACTCGGTAAGCAATCGCACCTCGAGGCTATTTCCCTTGGCGCAGCATGCAATTGTTGAATTGCTTATTTCGGCTGGCCGCTGACTAACGATACCGGCATGGATTCCATCTCCATATAGTCCATGCAAAAACTCTTCCACACTCAGATTGCCGAATACTTTCGGGGCTAAATGGCCGTTAAGATTAGCCCCCGACCGAGCGGCCCGTTCCTTGCCCTCAAATCTGGGGCTGGGCCCTGGCAATTGTCACGCCTGCTGCGATTGGCGGGCTACCCATCGCATCTGCGACGCGCTGTGCCCCATTTCAATAGTACCGGAAGGCTTTCATGACGGAGACGGAAGTTATGGATTTTAGGAGAAGCCACCTCGCTGATACTACTACTTCGAACCCCTTCATAGTCAAGATGGCGCCTCGCTGGTTTGAGAAAGTCGAATCTAAGGTCAAAAGGCTATTGCAGGTCGCTCCCTAAGAATCCGCCTCGGCCCCTTCACCACCATCACCTTCGCCGACACCGTTAATTGCGTGTCACGAGGAGCGGCACAGGCAGGGCGAGAGGGCGATAGCATCCCGCCTTTGGCAGTCGCTGCTAGTCTAATCCCTGAATTGGGCAATCGGATTTACTGTTATTTCGGTAGCGAGATTTTGCACAATGCAGGCCGGCCCTATGACGTAAATGGTGATGTCATTATCAAGAAGGGTTATGGCCCCTCCACAACGGGCAGTCTGCCAAGATCTACTCCTGGCGACTTCACCTACGTCTGTTTCCTTCATAAGCCAGTGAACAGACGATTTCGCGCCCAGCTCAATTGCTTCCTTGAATTGGTTTCCAAATCAACAAAGACGCTACTATAAATAAATCTCGTCAATGATCATTCTGAATCCTTAAAAAAAGAATTAAAAAGGTGGGGTACGATTCTCGTAACTCCCATTCCACCACTGCGAGCTATTATGTCTAATCAACCTACCAGGTAATTACATAATGGGTGAAGGAGGATCTATAGTAGTCGATTCCATAAGAAATAGACTGGGCGTCGACGCTTTCAATACACTATCCATTTCCTCCAATCTTTTTCGGGAGCAATGGTATTCAATGGACCAGCGAGCCCTTCCTCAGTCGGCGGAAGGAGGCATTTTGCCGAGCGTTTACAGGCAGAGTGAATTCTTGTTCAATGATTCCATGCCTACCTCCCCAACCAGCTCCCTGGATCACTTGAGTGATCCATATCCAGCCGCCACCTTCACGGCTACACCCACAGTCTTTCAGACTCCATTTTCTCAAACATCCCACCAGTTAGGCATCCCGTCTCCGCCCTTAACGGCTAAAAAAGAGGAGCGTCAAAAGCGGAAGCGTTACTCAAATAAAAATTCAGCTCGCAAATCTTTGAGACGAGATTCCTTTCGAGACAGTAAAGCCAATACAGCAACAGGAGGAGGAGGTACTGGCCGTTCAAACAGACCTTGCGGTACCCACAGCCACCATGGTAGTGAGCACTCGGACCAACAGGGAAAGAACCATAGCCAACATACAAAAGAAAGTAATCGTATTGCGTCCAGCAAATTCCGAGCTAAGAAGCGAGAATATATGCTAAGAGTCCAGTCAGAGGAGCAAGAGATGGAACGAACCAATCACGACCTATCCGTCTGCGTAGCTAACCTGACTCGTGAGGTCCAAGAGCTCAAGATGAAGCTTTTACAACATACCGATTGCGACTGCTCGCTCATCCATGACTACCTCGCCGCAGAGGCCCAGCGCTACGTTTGTGGACTCAGTAAGCAATCGCAGCTCGAGGCTATTTCCCCTGGCGCAGCATAGCATTAAAGTACTATAAGGAGAATAAATGTGAGAACGGGGAAGCGAATAGTGATGATCCCGTTATTCTTTTATTATTTTTATCTATTTATCTTAGCATATATATACATGAGGTTCTTGTTCTCACGGAATACTCGTGCCGGCATGAGCACAGGAATCGTTCTATGTATGTAGTCGCCCTAAAAGAATGCTCCGGTCTCACGATTCGTCTATCTCCCTAGTCGCCCGGAGTCGGAATATCTCGGCCTCTAATACTAAGTTCTGTAGGTGGTGATCCTCATGAGAATCCAGACCTGCTAGCTGGTTACTACTAGGCTCGTCGCGGAACATGGCAGGTCTCCAGAGTGTGTGGCCATTGGACCAGCATACGCCCACTGGATAAATTCGGCTGTAGTGGGATCAACGGTCGCTATCGGCTGTCGTTCAGGTCGTGTACTGGTGATGAAGTTCTCTTAGAGCGGAGGCAGATATAATTACCTCTTTGGTTACAAGCAGCCCTTTTCCGGTTCTCAGTAACGACCTACGCAGTTGGTTATGTTAGATTTGGAAGCAGGGAGCCCGGCTAGCAACTACTTCCTACCTTAGCCAGCCAGCCCTGTATTCACAGAGCTTCGAATGTGCTATAGCAAAAAGCCGGCGTTATTTCTTTCTCTTTAATTTCCTTTTCACTTTGATCTCGGAGGATCGTAGGGACCGAACAAAATTTATATTGGAAGGGACTGAAGCGTGCTTGCGTTCTAGACCAAATGAGAACTTTCTAGCGTCGGAATTATGTGATCTGTGGTTTCTATTACATTGGAAAAAGCATCGGCCCATTTTCTGTGGATGGAGTGTTCGTTTGGTTAGTGCTTTATTTTACGTTTGAGACAGAGGCTGACGGATGCGGGTAAATAAATCTTGCTTGTCGGGCGGCTCCTGTTTCCGGGCCGTCCGGGCCGTCCATTTCGGTCGCGAGCGGAGAGCGGTTGTTCCAACTCGACCATTTTTATCCACGTAGGAAGGCGTGCTTCTGATACTTCTACGGGGTGGAGAGCGTCTGCAATTCTTCTCGGGGGCAGAGGGCCCAATCTCCAGGAAGACAAGACATTAGTCTTTGAAGCATGCTGAGACTTAGAGGTAGCAGATACTATGTAGTAATCTTATATTTTCTCATTTTATCTCATGACTCCCAGGCCCCTGCATTAAACTCTAGGATCCACTTCATAATATCGACCTATCGGGATTCCAGTCTTTGCATAGAGAACTATCATGATACATCTGAGTTGATTGCTATAATAAACAGTTGGAACAATGCTTCTATGCATCCTGCGAATTGTAACCCTCTGGCCAAGCCTCAAGAATAACGCCAGAACATTCACTAAAACCAAATCTTTTTCCTTAGCTACCACTCCAATCTCTAATAACTACCTCATCACCATCTTGAAGGAACTGTTTACAGCGGCTTAGAATATCAAGAAACATCGATAAACATTAACTGCGACCTTTATAGCGCTCAGGCTGATTGAGAAGATCCCAGCTCGTCTGCTTCTTCTTTCCCGCCCCCCCACCTCAATCCCCCTCACCACTGGTCTTATCCATTGCAGTCAAATGCATTCGGCACCGGTCCAACTCTGCGAGAAGAAGCCGTTCACGCGGCTGTTTGGTTAGTTATGAAAGCCAGACTTAACTCATGGGCTGTTATTAACTTGGTCATTCCCAACATGGGACGGAGAACGGCTATTCCAATTCGATACCGTCAGCCTGTTTCCGCCGATGACCCAGGGGCGCTGAATATTACGGGACGACTCGCATACCCACATAGTGCACTCATGTGACTAGGGACATGAAGGAACTATATGTATTGCAGCAATCCTTAGCTCGTTTAACATACATCCAACCCATCTCAAGTCCCCCCTCTCAGAATAGTATCGTGATATCAAGCCCTCCCACGATCCTTGAGCTTCGTACAGTAGTGCACTTGCAGGCCTGAGCCGCCTCGCTCGGGGAAACGTTGAGCAAAACGCCGACGAATCTCCGCCCACCCAAGCTGCTCCTCTTCCTTCAGTTGTATGAGGAAGTTATCTTCATCACCTGAATACTTTGCCTGTCTTGCTGGAGCTCGCTTGGTTGTTTTTTTTGTAGCGACTGAGTGGGTGGAATTAGGGCTTACACTGGTGGCATGTGGATGATTCGCGCAGAGGGGCCACTCAAACTGGAATTGAAACGTAGTCTTGCCATTTTCGATAATGCGTTTCATTGAAACATTCTCGAGCTGCCATTCCTGAAACTGAGCAAGAAATGCGGTGGCATCAGAGGGAACAGATCCTGCATACGATGCTGTTGGACTCAACAAGCCGAGTGCCGACGTGTCACGCTCCCTCAGTGTATGTGCGACAGCTCTTGTGGATCGCTTCCTTCGGCGAGAATGCCGGAGGCTGGTGGGGGTACTACGAATCGAGCTGTAAGGAGATCGAGATGGCTTGCGACGTTTGTGACAGTGCTGTCCACCATCGGAGTCGTCTCCAGAGCCATGCCCTTGATTTGGTGAAGGGCAATAGTCCTCGTCACGCACGTATTCCTGAATATCGAAGTCATCCTCACCGCCAGAGCCTTCGGTATCTACGTCTCTGTCCTTATCTTGCACCGTTTCATGTGCATGTGAGGATCTGCGACGAGAACGGCGCTGGGGTAACAACTCCTGAGATGGGGGAGACAGTGGAGGCAGTCGGGCTCCAAATGGCGATCCGGGTTCAGCCTCTGAGGACTCGGGCTCAGCATCGCTGGATTCGCAGCTGGTGTGGCCGTAATCTTGCTCGTGTTGTGATTCGGGTGACAGGCTTTTCACGGGGGGTGGAGTATGGGCTCTAGAAATGGCATCATCGCGCGATGTGCTCGCACACTCTTCGCTATCATGCAACGGCGTGTGAGTCACATCTCCAAGGCCTGTAGCAATACGACTGTATGCGTGCAAAGGGGACGTGGGAGTACTCTGTGCACCATCACTGGAACGTTCGTCAGAGAGAGCGTCGACCATCATGATGTCCGGCTCGCTGGTGGATCCGGTGACAAGCTGTTGTTTGTCTGACACGCTCGGATGTGGCTGACTCCCAGGGCTAGGATGCGGAACATCAAAACTGGCATCTGTACATGCCGTCGCATCTCCAGTGGACATGCGATTCGTTTGATAAGGAGATTTTTGATTCGGTTCAGGATCAGCAAGGGGGCCCATATGTGAGTTGTGTGTCCAATCTGGGTTGTCCTCTCCTAGAGCTGGAGATACGGCTGGCGTAGTGTCCACACCGATGGCGGCCTCCGACTCAATTGGACTGTGTTTGGTACTCGTGTTATCTATGAACTGGCTGTTAGGGCTTACGCCAGAAAGGATAATAGTGCTAGAAAACTTACCCAAATGGTCTGCGATGCTGGTCGTAGGTGTTGTGCATGGCTGCGAGTCGTCGAGATCTTGACCCTCATCGTCACCTTCATCTTCCGTATCAGAATCGTCATCGGAAGAAATCCAAATAGCATCGCCCTTGGATTTTCCATCAGCCAAAAAGACTGCCTCTTTGTCGCTCAGGGATTCAGCGACTGCTTGAGAAGCAGGGGGAGTGAAGCTCTGCAGCAGCGTCTGGTGCCCAGCATCAGAGGTTGTCGAAATCATGTTTGAATTGCCGTGTGTTTGGAAGTCAAGCGATAAGGTGGTTGCTCTGGCAGGATGGTGAAGCTGAAAATGGGCGGGAGTTGTCCAGCTTATATGCTCGCAGCTGAACCACACAAGTCCCATTGTCCGAAGGAGCCCAGCCTGGTGTATTACTGCCGTTTCCCCTTTTCTCTAAGTCCAGGTTGAGTCAGATGGAGGCAGGCACGGAACCGCTTCTCCTTTGTGCCAATCATTCCACTGCCGGGCCACACCGATGCAGCTGTGCTGGACAGTTGATTCCCTCCTCGCTTCACCTTCTCGCACATCATCAGGGATCCACGTCACTCGATGGCAAAGCAGAGTCCTCGAGATACCATATGAGGCAGGTCTTGATGGCTGTTGGGCTGTTCACGCAAACTGCGTGATCTCCAGTTGGTCAGACAGCATCGGAAATGGGAGTTTCCGGCAGTAATAGCTCTTCCGTCTGACCGTGATGAAGCTCGACGCTGCGCCCGCACATGTTGATCTTCACAGCCGGGAACCTTTTCAGCCATTCAGAGACCTCGAGATGGCGTCAAGAACGTCTCATGATCCCGCAACTGCGAGACTAACGGAGGTTGCATGCGTGCAACACCAACAACTCGCCGTAGTGTGCGCGTCCCTCTCCTCTCCTCTTTCTCACCCAATCATCCCTTTCGGCATGGTGGCTTGCCCCGTTTCTGAAGCGGCTGAGCCATCCCAATCCGCACGGAAACAGGTGAGCCGAGGACTAACAGGAAGTAATCAAGGAACTTCCGCCCAAGAGGCAGGTAGTCTTGGCAACCCCTGAACAGGGAATTGGTGACTCGGGCCCGTCGAGCGACCCGTGATCAGACGCTTCACCTGCTCTACCCGCTGAGGGAACCAATCGGGGAGCAAATTTGTGTCAGAGGCCTCTGGAGCCACTCGTATCAGGCTCAAGAGGCGAGTCCGAGATGGCACCATCCTCCATCATGCAGCAGGGGGCATTGATAAGCCACTGCGGCATTTCTGCTATTGGATGGGCGTCGACTGGAGGCCTCACAAGGGAAAACATTGTCGTGAGATGCTCTGCTGCTGCCTGAGAAGCATCACACCACCGTGAGGCGGCCCAACCTGGGGAACGGTCTCTAGACTATTGGCGTTGTTAGATTCTGAGAGAAGAGGACGGGAAAGGAAGCCGTACGAGACACACAGTAGAGTCAGTAATATCATCAGAGGACAGAATAGAAAACGAATACTAGAAAATGTCTCATTCCCTCCGCAATCAGGTATTGGGAGCGATGCAAGCGTCGCGATAGTCGGTCAATCCCTCTGGCGAGAGAACTGCGTTCCAAATCAGAAACGATGACGTGGCAGGATAGGCGAAGGGAGCTGGGCCAAATGCAGCGATGCTTGCAGAAAAGGGACCTCAGCAGATGCAAACGGGCAGAGCATGGGAAGAAGCAGAGGTCAAA
>JAADJG010000170.1:0-40989 GCA_012932025.1 Fusarium austroafricanum
GTATTAGGCCTATAGGTCCTTATAAGCCTAATATAAGCCTATTGCAATAATAAGGCTACAAGTACTAACTAAAATTATCTAACTGTTACATAACTAACCGCAAAGCCACTAACTTATACACAAATCGGGAATTAAATGCAAAACCTTTACATAGCCAGAAGACCCGCAAAGGTCAGTACTATTATTACAAGCAATAGGGGGTAACTGCTATACTAATAACTAAAAGATTAATCTAGTACTGACCTTCAGCAGTCTAGCCCCCTATAATAGCTTAAATACCCTTCTATAGCCCTCCAAGCTATAAGGTCGTAATATTAAATAAGTCTTAAAGGGCCTTTTAATTAGTTATATACTTTAATAGTCCTTAAATAGGATTAGGGCAAAGTATCTGCCTAAAAGAGAAGTCAGAGACAGGCTAGATAGAGGTCAATCAATTGACAAGTTCATTTACATAGAGCATCCGGTCCAACAGTTGTGCCGTATCCACTAACAGACCCACAACAAATCGCATCAGTATTGTGCCGACGTCTTACGACTCTTACCTATGTCCCCCTTCTTCAAGCATTCACAATGACTTCCGACTCACCTATTTCCACGTGCGTGTCATTGCACACTCGACGCCACGTGTGATATCTGCTAACATATTGTAGTGTTTATGTCCAGAATCTTGAAGAGCGCGTCCATCTCAATTCATTGACTGATGCCCTTCGAACGATCTTCTCGGAATTCGGTAATGTCGTTGACATTGTCGCGAAGAAAAACTTGCGCGCCAAAGGCCAAGCCTTCATCGTTTTTGATAAACCCGACAGCGCGCGAAATGCTATCGAAGAAACGGACGGGTTCGAGCTCTTTGGCAAGCCCATGAAGGTTGCTTTGGCACGCACCAAGAGCGACAAGACGATCGAATTGTATGGAAGTCAGGAAGAGCTCGAGCAACACAAACGACATCGACAAGCTGAGAAAGGTCAGTGCCAAATGTGTTTACCTCCACCCTGCCCCATTCTTAACGGCAATGTCGTAGATAAACGGAAGACTTTGGAGGCTGTAGAAGAGCAGAGGCAAGTCAACAAGCGCGGCTCCGGCTCAGCGAACGACAACCGACCTACGAAGGCCGCAAAATCATCAGGTCTCAAGTCAACCAGTGCTGCAGCTTCGGGTAGCGTCCTCGACGAGTTCCTCCCACCCAACAAAATTCTTTTCGTCCAGAATTTCCCTGAAGATTATGACATTGATGCTCTGACGAGTGTATTTGGCCGTTTTGATGGATTCCGAGAGGTCAGACTGGTGCCTGGTCGCAGGGGTATTGCTTTTGTCGAATACGAGGCGGAACAGGGTGCCATAACCGCCAAGGAGAACACGGCTGGTTTGCATTTGGGAGATAAGCCTATCAAGGTTACGTACCAGCGACAGTGAGGCTGGCTTGGGCACTATTGACGGATAGACTTCTGGACTAAGTTCATTAGGCTCACTGTGCTGGATGATATATTCTTGTTCAATAAACATAACTCTCATCTACCGATCTCCCCACTGTAGTATGTAGCTGTGACTAGCTGTACGGCTCACAAATTCCATGTTACAGCCGTTACTTAAAAAATAACATCGTTGTCGTCATCGGCACCAAGAAGATCTGTAGATGCCACGTCTTCTCTCTGGGACTTGTCTCCGCCCTGCCTGGATGCTTCCGCCTCACGTCTCGCCTTCATCTCAGCATCTGCTGCAGCTGTATCGCGCTGTTTTTTGTTCGCAACCTATGACCTGTTAAATGTTTTGTCATATATGATATGATGTCAAAGCATGCCTTCTTCAGTCTATAAAACTCCTCGCGATCGAGTTCGTCGAGCTCAGAGTTGATGTATTTGATCGTATTCTCAGTCCTGGGAATGATGACGTGCTCAATTGCATTGACTTGGAAGGCAATTAGTATCATGGCGATCCTCCACCTTCTGAGAGACTCACCACGTCGGTTTACCACTTTGATGACCTCGTCAAGGATGACAAAAGCAGTTTGTAGACTTGCTAGTTCAACGAGCGCCTCAACGGCCCGAGCATATGTCTCTCTGCATCGCTGGACTTGCTGCCCTCCCTTGCCAAGACCTGTCAGGCCGAAGTCATTATTGCCTTCAGTGAGATAGCTTTCGAAAGCCGGAAGGAGAACGCCGGAGACGTTGTCTTGTTTTGTGCGCACGCGAAATCGAGCAGACTTGGCAGATTCCTGCACTTGGTAACCAATGTCACCACCCACTGCATAGGTGACTTCTGCCAGTGAGAAAGCCGCGATTTGCATCACCCGTCCCATTTTTCGTTTTGCTTCGTCGATTCGTCTTGTGATCTCTGTATCATGAAATATCAGCGCCCTGCGACAACCACAGGAGTATAATTAAGAGCCGGATTGGGAATATGAACCTCGAAATCGCCTACATCAAGTGGTTAGCCGGCTGCAGAAACGAATGAGCATAGATGCGGGATAAATGCATACTTTGTTAAAGCTTCGCTCTTCCTCTTCAACAAGCTGTGGCCTGTCTCTGCCCCCTTGAGCTTCGCCTTCATGATGCCCAGCGACTGCCGGGTCGGAAAGACAGCCTCGCGATCCTAGGTTGGTTTCATCAGTATTTCCTTTTGTTTGTGAGGGAGAAGAGCTTTGGCCTACAGTAGCCCCCGACATTTTGATGCACAATACTTGATGGTCCGGATAGGCTCTGTGTTGGACGTGCGAATGAGGTGGCTGGAGTAAGGTGAAGTAGCTTCAGGCTGCGTCAAGGTATCTGATTGTCGTCACTGGACCGAGACACTACTGGACCTCCCAGGCGCTTCAGAGTTGCTGGGCAGCTACAAATCCCATAACGTAAGCAGCCTGGCACGGAAGGAAACCCCACCCTTGGCGACTAGATAGTGGGCCATCTTTTGAACTGGTCCATAGGAGCCGGTTGTCGCGGGCCTCGTAAAAAATACAACTAAACTCGCGTTGCTGTCTGACAAGTGTCGAGCGTACTTACATTTTCCAACTTTCCTTAGATCGAGACGCATACGAAGTCGGGAACAACTGGGCGGCTTCATATAGGCGCCTTTGGCCACGCGTCGGCCTGAAAGGAGGCAATTTGTGGCTCTAGGAGCGACGTCCTTCAACATACCTGGCTGCCTCGACGATGTACGGTTCACGCTGATTTGACTCTGCCGCTCTCTTCGCAAATCTTTTTTCCCCTGTCGCCTTTGCCCGGGTCAGAATCTACAACAATCACCATGGCCCCTATTGACCCGTCTATGAATGGGGTGCGCAGGCAGCCGCAACTGCACCTCGTGGTAAGTACTCCAACACAACGCGTTTCACACATGGTGAGCTGACCTCGAAAACAATCAGTCTAACGAAGATTCGGTTTACGAGCAAGACATCGTTCGCGATCCCGGTAGCGTCAAGCCATGGTTGGCATATATCGAGTTAAAGGCACATCACGGTACTGTGCTTGAGCAAACATACGTGATGGAGAGGGCTTGCGCCCAACTGCCACGGTCATATAAATTATGGAAACTGGTACGTTATAAACTACTGAGTAACGAACCTTTTCTTTTGTGCATGTCTAATGTTGACTAGTACCTCTCGTTTCGAGTCAAGCATGTGTCCAAGCTGAACCCAGCATTATTCGCCGCAGAATATCGCAAAGTCAACGCTCTCTTCGAAAAGGCCCTTAACCTACTCCACAAGATGCCACGAATATGGGAGATGTACCTCAAATTTCTGACAAAACAGCCACTCATTACTCTCACCCGACGAATATTTGACCGAGCTCTAAGAGCTCTTCCCATAACCCAGCATAACCGTATATGGGCTGCTTATCGCCCGTTTGCGAACTCTGCTGCTGGGGAGACTGCCGTGAAGATTTGGAGGCGCTATATGCAGGTCCATCCCGAGGATGCTGAGGATTTCATCGAGCTTCTCGTTCAGACTGGTCTTTACACTGAGGCTGCGCAGAAGTTTATAGATGTTCTCAACAACGCAAGATTTAGCAGCAAGCATGGCAAAGGCCACTATGAACTCTGGAGCGAGATGGTGGATCTCCTTGTCGAACACGCCGCTGAAATCGAAACAGGCTATGAAGCTGGAATCGATGCCGAGCGCATCATCCGAAGTGGCATTTCCAGATTTGCTGACCAAAGAGGGAAGCTCTGGTCCGGTCTGGCTACTTATTGGATCAGGAGGGGCAGTTTCGAGCGGGCTCGTGACGTCTTCGAGGAGGGTATCACCACAGTGATGACAGTCAGAGACTTCACTCTAATTTTCGAAGCCTATACCGAGTTTGAGGAGTCTATCATCGGTGCTCTCATGGAGGTCGCGTCTGCACGGGCTGAGAAGGGTATCGAAGATGAGAGTGCGGATTTTGAACTAGATATCAGAATGATGCGCTTCGAACAGCTCATGGACAGGCGACCCTTCCTCCTGAACGATGTCCTATTACGGCAGAATCCAAACAGCGTGCCGGAATGGGAAAAGAGAGTTGCTCTTTGGGGTGACAACAAGAAGGAGGTGGCTCAGACGTACACTGACGCGATCACGGCCATTCAGCCAAAACGTGCTGTGGGTGCGTTCCATCAGCTTTGGGCCAATTACGCCAAGTTCTATGAACGAGGAGATGACCTAAGAAACGCTCGGGTTATCATGGAGAAGGCAGTTAAGGTACCTTTCAAGTCCGTGGCAGAGCTTGCGGATATGTGGATCGAATGGGCAGAAATGGAACTTCGGAATGAGAACTTCGACGACGCCGTCCGGATTATGGCCAAAGCAGTTCAAGCACCCAAGAGGTCTACTGTAGACTATTTCGATGAAAGTCTCTCACCACAACAAAGAGTCCATAAGAGTTGGAAACTCTGGAGCTTCTATGTTGACCTCGTTGAAAGTGTGTCTACATTGGATGAGACAAAAAAGGTATATGAACGCATATTTGAGCTCCGGATTGCAACGCCTCAGACGGTTGTCAACTACGCCAATCTGCTTGAGGAGCACAAGTACTACGAAGAGTCGTTCAAGATCTATGAGCGGGGCCTGGATCTCTTCAGTTACCCCGTTGCTTTCGAGCTTTGGAATTTGTATCTCACTAAGGCTGTTGATCGAAAAATCGGCATCGAACGCCTTCGCGATCTGTTCGAGCAAGCTGTGGAAGATTGTCCCCCCAAGTTCGCAAAGACGATCTACCTCATGTATGGTAATCTGGAGGAGGAACGTGGCTTAGCACGGCACGCAATGCGAATTTACGAGCGGGCCACACGGGCTGTTGCAGACGAAGATCGAGCTGATATGTTCAACTTCTACATCACCAAATCCGCGTCCAACTTTGGCCTCACATCGACCAGACCAATCTATGAGAGGGCTATTACTGCTCTCCCTGACGTCGAAGCTAAGGACATGTGCCTCAAGTTTGCGGATATGGAGAAGCGGCTGGGCGAAATCGATCGGGCTCGTGCAATCTATGGCCACGCGTCGCAGTTCTGTGACCCTCGTACAAACCCTGATTTTTGGTCGAAGTGGGAGCAGTTTGAAGTGCAGCATGGCAATGAAGATACGTTCAAAGAGATGCTGCGTATCAAACGAAGTGTACAGGCTCAATACAACACGGATGTCAACTTCATTGCATCCCAGGCCCTTGCACGTAGCCAACGTCGACCCGGAGGCGCAGACGATGCTGAGATAACGGATGCCATGGCAGCATTGGAAAGACAGTCAAGGGCACCACAGGGGTTTGTTGCGGCCAGTACAGGTCCTGTAGGAGGCAATCCGGTCACGCCGACTGTTGCCTCAAATCCCGACGCCATTGATATTGATGGCATAGATGAATAATGGACAGATAGTCTGGACTGGTTCTCTGATTTAGGTTTATTGTATCAAGTAACATCTGCAGCTCGTTTTCCCACAATCAAGTTCACTTATTTTCCGTTTCAATCTCTATCTTACAGGTGTGAACGACACAATCATCAATCCGGACTCCTGCCATTCCCAATGCTTTGGACGCTTATTTGCTGCCCCAGTTCTTCTCGGTCATCTTTGACCAGTACTTGTCCTGGTAATTCCTGTCAACGTGGCCATCACGGGATCCGGGCGTAGCGTAGATGGATCCCTTGCGCTTTTGGAAACGACTTGGAGGAACTTTTGACGCATCTATAGTTCGTTCGTTAGTTCTGCTGGTTGAATTCACAGCAAGCTTGGGCGTTGGGCAGCACTTACCCCATTCGTCACTCATTCTTCGATCTTGCGCCGCATCGCTTACTCTGCGATCCTGGGGAGGAGAACCAACAATAGGTGTTTCGTTGAGAGGCTGCGTAGTGCCTTCCTGGTTGTTGATGGGCTGCTCCATCGTTGTGTGTCAGGGGTGTATAAGGTTGACTTGTACGAGGCGCAGTAAGGAGGTTTTGAAAGCGACAATAATAGAAGTATAATATCAGGTGCTTATGGTTTCATCCAGTCTTAAGAAGGTAGTTGAAGAAGAAGAAATTCCCAAGACTTCAGCCAGAGCGTCCGACAATAGGGTGTTTATATACTGCCCAAGGAAGTATCGATGGACGGTCTACCCCGCAAAGATCAAATAGGTACGTTTGCACAGCCCTCAGTTAGAGATAATGTAGATTGGCGCTTTAAGTGGCATCATGGTACTCGTCAGTCGACCTGTGTATAAATACCGCCGGCACTACGTAAGGAGACAGGCGTGCGTGGCTTGGGATTTTAGACCATCACGGCCATTGACGTCACCGTGATGGTCACAATACAAAGGGTTCTTGATGAGTGGTTGAGCAATACTGAAGGAGGTTGCCGCCAGCTAATGCGTAGCCCGACCGCGATGACGAGAGAGTGTAGGATCAGCCAGCCTCCAAACGATGGTTGGAGACCATTGATTGGAAGGGGAAGTCAAAAGTGGTGGTCATCGTAACACTACATGGCTAACGGGCCAGCTAGACAAAGGTACCGTGACCATCCTGCTCATCGCCTTTAGCAAGCTATTTGCCAGGACTTCTGAGTAGCAAAGCTGCCAGTCAACTCATCCGTCCAAAATGGGCCCTACTAGAAGTGTAATGGTGGTCCTGCGACGACGGCAATTGGACATCTCTAGAGACACGCACCGTTGGGAGCTGGGGAGCTCAGCTCTATGCCTAGCTGGTGCTGTGGAGGTAATGAACACTTATGCAGCCAGGTGGCAAATTGAGGAGGGACAAGAGATCAGTTGCAGTGATATGCCATAACTTTTATCACTCGACGCGTGCGTTAAGCAAATGTTGATAAGATTGAGCGGGGTGGTCATAGCATTGATCGTTAATGGACTTATTGCAGGACGGAAGTTCTGGTCAATTGGCTTCGAATGGTCGCGTGTTACTACTGGTTGAATTTTACCTGAATTAACTCAGTGCCTGTCGATACCAAGGGAAAGAAAGTACTTTGGCTACTTGATCTGCTTGGCAGATCTGCGACAGTGATGAGATTCGGAAGAGCGCCCGGCCAATATTAGCTTTACCCCAGCTCAAGTACTGTATTTAAATAGATCGGCAGAGGTTCAGTCTATTCATGTACCTAGTACTCTAGGTACTGCCCAGAACTGCCTATCGGCAGACTGTCAAGGAGCCTCAAGTGGGTTAGGTGAACAACAACCTACCAATGAGTCAGTTCAGCCATGTAGATTCGTGGTATGTATGGAAAAAGACGGCTGGCTGATTCGCATTTATTTGGATTGGACCTTAAGGTGTACAGTATATTTGGCTGACTCGATTGCTTGCTTGTAGGACAGCGAAATATCTCGGAAGGTAAGTTTTGTGTGTAAATTGTCTATGTGACCAGAACTCGACAATACAACGTCATCCGAGATGTGGGGTCTGACTGCCTGGCCGCACGACGATAAGGGACTACGAGGAAGTCACCAACCATGGCGGTCTTTCACTGACAACTCTGCGATCCCCCGCCGTAGATAGATTCTCATTAATGTTCAACTTCCTTCTTTAATTCTACAACTTGATTCTATATCCTCACAACGGTGAACGCCATCTACTTATTAAATTTGAAGCGAGCGTGCTCGTTTTACATGTTTAGCAAATTGCCCAATCCAGCCTCGGCTATTGGACATGACACGCACTCGTCAGAATGTCTGAGTACGGCGTTCCAGACGCGCTCAGTTCAGGACCAGAAATAGACGCCTTGCCTACCACCAACGACGCGAACGGCGATGCGCCTGTTTTCCCTCTGCTACAGAACAATGGCGCTGGAAGTCCCTTATCCTCACATGCCGCTGGCGGTCCCACGATTGGAGAGGACGACAACGACGACGAGCCGGCTGTAGCGAAGCCCTTCATGCGAACAACGAGCCCCGACCCTTCCACGCGAGGGTTTCCAGATACCTTCGATGACCGTGTTCCTGACCGGCTGATCTACAAGATGCACAAATTCAGCCTGTACGAGACGGCCAGTCGTTATTACATTGTCGGTGTCGATGTCAGTGAGAAGCGCTACAGAATCCTCAAGATCGACCGGACCACTGAAGGCGCTGAGCTCAATGTTACGGACGACAAGATTGTTTATAGTCTCAAGGAAATGAACCAGCTGTTAGATACTATAGACGATGGCAACCGAGGAACGGGCGGCATCAAGCTTCGTTGCACCACATGGGGCCTCCTCGGCTTTATCAAATTCACGGGGCCATATTATATGCTCCTTATCACCAAAAAGAGCACTGTCGCTATGGTTGGAGGGCACTACATATATCAGATCGAAGGTACCGAGCTTGTTCCTCTCACGCCCGCCAAGTTCAAACCAGACACCCGCAACACGGAGGAGCAGCGTTTCCTCGGCATCTTGAACAACCTCGACTTGACTCGCTCTTTCTACTACAGCTATTCTTATGACGTTACGCGCACCCTGCAACATAACGTCATTCGAGAGCGCGACGCCTTGGCCAAGGGGATGCTGCCACCGGACGACGATGATTTCAACTCCATGTTCGTCTGGAACGACTATCTGCTACAACCTGCTGTTGCTGCTCTCCGGGACCCTTATGATTGGTGTCGCCCAATCATTCATGGATATATTGACCAAGCGGGTGAGCGATATCGCCATTCAAATGGCTTTCCTGCTTCAAACATCCATTCTGACCGCCAATAGCTCTTTCAATATATGGGCGCACTGCCCATATTACCGTCATCGCAAGACGCTCACGCTACTTTGCGGGTGCCCGGTTCTTGAAACGTGGAGCTAACGATCTTGTACGTGTTCCTTGATCTCCCTCTTCAGTACGCCGCCTGTCCGCTCGCACGCTAACACTCCTAGGGATATGTTGCCAACGATGTTGAGACGGAACAGATCGTGGCCGAGTCACTGACGACGTCGTTCCATGCACCGGGCCCTCAACTCTACTGTAGTCCACAGTACACTTCTTACGTCCAACATAGAGGGAGTATTCCACTCTATTGGACCCAAGACAGCACTGGTGTTACGCCCAAGCCCCCGATCGAGCTTAACTTGGTCGATCCTTTCTA
Organism: Fusarium austroafricanum; assembly: GCA_012932025.1. Lineage (NCBI taxonomy): Eukaryota > Fungi > Ascomycota > Sordariomycetes > Hypocreales > Nectriaceae > Fusarium > Fusarium austroafricanum. The sequence goes on from JAADJG010000170.1 coordinate 9,496, forward strand.
CGGTGCAGCCGCCCTGCACTTTGATAATCTATTCGAGCGTTATGGTGCACCAATCTATGTTGTTAATTTAATCAAGTCCAAGGAACGGACCCCGCGTGAGTCCAAGCTGCTTGAGGAGTATACGCATGCCATCAACTACCTCAACCAGTTCCTGCCCAAGGACAAGATAATAATTCACAAAGCATGGGACATGAGTCGCGCATCAAAGGTGCGCGGTGGGGATGTTATTGGAAACCTCGAGCTTATCGCAGAGTCCGTTCTTGCTACTACAGGCTTCTTTCAGAATGGGGACGGTCTGACAAGCCCCATGACAGCGCAGAATGGTGTGGCCAGAACAAACTGCATCGATTGCTTGGACCGCACCAATGCTGCGCAGTTCGTCATTGGCAAGAGAGCGCTGGGTCACCAGCTTCATGCCCTCGGTATCCTTGAGGATACATCTGTGGATTACGACACAGATGCAGTCAATTTATTCACCCATATGTGGCATGATCATGGAGACACCATCGCGGTTCAGTACGGTGGTTCACAGCTAGTCAACACTATGGAAACTTATCGCAAAATCAACCAGTGGACCAGCCATTCCCGAGACATGATTGAGAGCTTCAAGCGATACTACAATAATTCTTTCCTGGATAGTCAACGCCAGGAGGCCTACAACTTGTTCCTCGGGAATTACATCTTTGCCCAAGGCCAACCCATGCTGTGGGACTTGGCAACTGATTATTACCTCCATCATGCCGATCCACGAGATTGGTCCGTCAAGCTGAAGCACGACTACATCAACTGGTACATTCCAGCTCACTTGCAGAAGAGAACCATTCCGCCATACGTACCAAGCAGGGATATTGCCCGCGCTCATCCTGTTGAATTCTTCGATGATTACTGGCTTGAGTATTACAGGCCATCGACCCTTTCTTCCTTTCCTAAAATGTTTGCCTACAAAATGAATTCGACTATCAAATACATTCCCCTCAAATCCACACAGGATGGCCGCTACGACCTCAGCCCTTTCCGAGTCCGCACCGATAACGAGGTTGACCATGATAACAAGAAGAAATCTAAGAGAGTGGCTCCTTCAAATGGGAGTGTACCAAGTTCACGGGGAGTGGCTACGACTTCAAGTGGCGCATCAGACAACACTTCTGGCCGGTCGCCAGCGAAAGGCATATCTCTTCAACGTTGGCTGCAACCTACTCAAGACAAAGGTGCTCTCGGCAGCTCTCTGGGATTAGACACAAATTTACCGGTGCAGCAATCCGAACACAGCCCCAAGGCAAAGCCCACGGCTCTAGAGAAGTCCAAGGCTGCACAATGGACTTTTACTAAAGCTGTTCATGACTCTTTGAATCCGTCCGTCGCCGAGCATGAATCCGAAGATTATGAGCGATACATCAGACATCCTCAGAACCTCCCTCTCGTCATCTCAAGCGACACGCCTGTTGATATCGATGCATCCGAGTATCAGGAGTATGTGAGTGGTGACTGGCAAGATGAAGGCCTGATGGTCAAAGGAACTGAAGAAGAGATTGATGTCTATGCTGAATTGCTCAAAGTGGGGGAAAACCCTCTAACAGTAACCGAGGAGGACGGTCCGAAGAAACGGTACAAAGCCTATAGGAAATGGCTGCGTGGAAAGTCTTTCTTCAAACAACAGCCGTTGGACTAAGCCTCGGCAGCGTTTACTCCAGCCTTCAGGCCAAACTCTCAGGAAAGAGCTCCAACAATCTCGGTTCCTGCTTCAAAGCCTCGCTGAGCTTTGCCGGACATTTCGAAGCATCCTGGGACCAGAGGGCCTGCATAACTCTGGCTGTATGCAGCAGTTCCCGTGACAAGGCGTCGACATCGTCTCCCGAAGCTTGAGGTGCACTATGCTCCATCTCCTCAAAGAGATTTAACCAGCACAATGACAGCATCCTAATAATGTTCTCTAGATGCTCAGTTTCTCTGATGCGAGGCCACGCATTCGTAATGACGGCTTCCAATGCTTGCGTCGCTGTTACAAGAACTCGAGGATACGAGGCTGCAAAGGGATCCGCCAGGATTGATGAGGCCATCGAGAGAAGAGGCTGGCATAGATGTATTAGCAGACGTACAAGACGCTTTGAAGGGACAAATGGGCGCACTGTGAGATGCTTGATCGAATGGATACCCAGACAATTGACTACCGCCGCTGTCTTCTGCAACAAAACTTGCATTATGCGTATGTGTTGAGAAGCATGAAAATGGCCAGCAAAGATGCCGTCTCTGAGGATCCTATCCAATAAGCGGCGACCTTCAACGCTGTCTATCCTTCCGATGGACTCTGCCAATTTGATAAGCACATCGTAAGCTGGGATGAGTATGGCTATAGATTGATTTTCTGGAGTAACGCTGGGGAGGTAGAGCAGTAGAGGAAACGTAGCATCTGCAAAAACACGACCTATTCCTGTGTTCTTTAACACTTGAGCCGGGCACTTGTTCACGAACACGCCGAGTACTCTCAAGCCCCTCGCCTTAACGTCAGTTGACTCGTTTTCGATGAGCGCTAATATGATTGGCATGAAAAGGGGCCATTGTTGTTGGATGAGCGGTGCCTGCCAGCAAATGTTAGCTTATTTTAATTGGCACTGACAATGCAACTGACAGTAGACGTTTCCACTGCCCACTGTATCGTCGCCTCCGCCCACGGGTTATGAGTTCTCCACGGGTATGTTTCCGCAATGACTCGGGTCCGATCGTCTACGGCATCATACTGTGAAGGTCTTCCTGAATCCGTGATCCGCGTGGATGATTTCATGAACAGTGGCTTTAGGAACTTCTGTAAAACCGTATCCACGATGAAATCCGTCAACCTCTGGGCCGTGAGATGTTTCGATAAGAGACTCGATGCTGTCGATGCAGTTACCGCGGTTGTCCATGGGTCCTGGAGGTCTGTGAGCGCTGTAAGCCTCACGAGAGTATCTTCATCCAAATCTACGGAGTTTCTGGAAGAAATAGTGCTGAGACTTGCAATAGCTGCTTCTGTAGAAAGTTCTGACGGGTCTTCATGTCAGTAGCCGTGAAAGGGGAAGCGATAGGTACATTTGTATTATGACGTGCCTTTGTCTTTCTCAAATCTTATCGCTTTCTCACCGATGATGCTGGCAAGCTTCTCCAACTGTAGTCTGTCCAAGTTTCTGCCCTCAGTCGAGTAGAGGTAGGCAACTACAAGAAGAGTCGTTTCGCGAAGGTCCTATGCCAGCCATTGTTGTTAGCTCACCACGGTTTGTTCATGTCAGAAAGTGTGAGGGCAACATCAATACGTGCCAGATCATGAGAATCAACCAGGGAGGAGATGACGCCTTCCCATCCGGTATTCAGTCGTTCCAATTTTCCTGTAAGTTCAGAAACCAGTCAGATTGGTTGCTGTCATCCAAACTCAGGTAGAGGTCGAGCGCTTACCTGGGATTTTATCGAGTTGTGCGATGTTGGAAGGACTAAGAAGCCCATCTAACGCACCAGATATGACACCAGAGGCAGTGTCCGGCATGGTTTATAGTGAGAGTTAGCAGTGAGAGGCCCGTTACCAAAAATCAAGTGTTTGTGGTCAAGAGGAAGGAAGAGCGATTGAAGTTTGCGATAAGACGTCTGGATTGGCTTGGGCACAGTGTCAATGAGAGCATCATTACTGTATAAAAATAACCACCTAAGTTAGGTAGGTACCCCTTGCTCTTCATGGTTGTCTTGGCTTTAAAGTATTGTTTTCTATTTCTTGCGATATCTCCTTCCACGGAATAGCTGATATTTGCTTTGAATTCATCTCTGCCCAGTACATAGTGAAGGCGTCGCCTTAACAGATTGTTGAGACAGCCAAACTAAAGCACCAGTCGGCCCAGGTATACTGTGATTGACATGCAAATGCTACAGCCCAGGAAATAAACCAATTTCTTTCTCACGGTATTCCCAGCTCATCTCTTCGCTGTTGTACCTCTTCTATCGCACCTGCTGGGTCCGTTTCACCGGGGTTACGGAGTTGCCATGCAACACATACTTCCAGGGCCGGTCCTGTCCATTTGCCTGGTTTAGTACCAAGTTCTGTAGCCAACCTCTTACCATCCAGAAGCCTCTTGAGTGACGGGGCTTCATAGACATCCAATTTGGCAAGGTGATCGAGGAAGCTGTTCCATCCTGCCAAGAAGTGTTTTTGTTCTGGGAACTCGTCAGTCCAAGACACGTGAGAAGACAGCATTGTATAGGCCCTACTTTCTGACTTGTTTCGACTCCATTCTGAAAGACTTCCTGAGGCTTCCACAAGTAATGCATTCAACACTTGCAGTCTCCAAGTACCAGCCGGCGTGTCCCATTTCCGAATTGCCATACCGAACCGATCACGCTCTAGAATATATGGCTCTCCGTTGCAAACCGCATGTTTCAGCTCCAATATCTCTTCACGATGGCGGTGTGAAGCAGTCACAATTTCTGACAATCGATTTGGGGCCTTGAAGCCTTCGCGTGAGACAACGGCCACGAGAGGGGGCGCGTTTCGTTTTTTGCGAGGATTCGGGGGCTCTTCAATCGTCATCCACGGAGAGAGCGCGGCAAGATTCCATGCAAAGTAGGAAGCATCTGTGGAAGTGATGAGTCGGCTCGCAACAGAGGTTGAGCTTTGATCTCGCAGAAGCTCGTCAAGACAGGTATACGCAACACCCCACCTCGAGATGTCCGGGGCAGGAAGACTATCCTGCGTTGGATCAGTAAAGATGGCATGGAAAAGTTGCAGGTCATCAATAAGCTCCAGCGCTTCGTATGGGTGAGCTCCTGCTCGAGGGTTAGTGCGTGTCCATAAAAATGGATCTGGGAACCACCTTTCAACATCTTTTCGAGCTCTACACCTACTCGCTCACGGCTAATTTTCACACGCAGTGCCTCCAGAACTTTGGGATCTGCCATGAACTTGCGCGTGTTGGCATCGATCGTGAATTGTAGTCGGCTAGCAAAGCGGACAAGTCGCAGAACCCGCAAAGGGTCATCCATAAAGGTCTGGAAAGGCTCCAGAGGCGTTCTAATAATCTTGGCTTCCATATCCGCAAGGCCTCCTGTGAGGTCTTCAACGCGGTCATCATGTAAATTGTAGAAAAGTGCGTTCACAGTGGCATCCCGACGGCGTGCGTCCTCATCAGCTGTACCGAACTCCATCTGAGGGTTTCGACTATCCTCAGTATAGGTCTCCTTCCGAAGATTGACGAAATCGAGATCCAGACCAAACATCTTGACCATGGCCGTTTCGAGATGCTTGGACTTTTCCGGGTTACGTGCAACATTGTGTAAGCTGCCAATATCTGCAGGGCCGATATTGTGCTTAGCCATTGCCTCTGGCTTTTCGCAATAATCGCACATGGCTTGGGCGAACGGGACCCCAGTCATGGCGTTGATTGCCACGTCGATATCGTGGCTCTCAATCTTGAGGAGCTTGTCGCGTACCCAGCCGCCAGCCCAACGAAGGACGATGGGCTCTGAAGCTTGCCCAGCATCGTCTATAGCCTTGGCGACATCGAGAAGGAGGTGGCGAAGCTGCTGCTCCTTGGGGGTGAGCTGGATGGTAGTGGTCACCATCTTAGATTGGGGGGCCCTTGTGGGCGATCGAAGAGCTTTGGAAGATGGAGTGGCCGATGCCGCGGCTGTGTTAAAAGCCAGTGGATATTGTTCCTTGAGAAATGAGTCAAAATTCCTCTTCATGGCAAGACGCAGCGAGCATTTGAGCATCTAGGTGGGGCCGTTGTGCAAAAACAGTGAGGATATCGTTGCTTGTTGCTGCTCATTCCAGAGCCAGACCCTGCTTTCTTTTTACTTGATATCCTAGGCCAACAAAGGCACTGGAGCGGTCTGCTCTGCTCATAAATACATGCCGAAAGCACGCATGAAAATATGGGGCAGTTGAGATGGGCGTCTTGGTGTTTTTGTCAGCTAAGGTCGAGTCTATACAGTGTGCGTCAAAACATACTGTATACCTACTACCTAAGACCAAAGATGCTATTCCACAAAAGACTTGACAGTAGCTTCCACCACTAAAGGCCAAACACCTGGGTCCTAACACCCAAACTGAAGCGAACAGCACCAACTTTTGCACAACTGCAAGACATTTCCAATACAACGTAATCATTTCAAAATGGGATTGCTGGATATAACTCATAGGTTTTGTTGACTCACAATTATAGCCCAGGCTTATATCAGGAATACTCTCAATCTGCAAAGGATCATGTTCGCCTGTCCGCACCTCATTGTCAATCTAACCATCCATCTGACAGTCTTGAACACTTCAAAAAGCGAGAGGCATTCTATTAGGCGTTTTGTACAAAGGCTCCCTGGCAAGTAAACATCTAAGTGCTGGTAAATCCCATCCAGACGCCGATACGCAGATATACTGATGACATAGTCGCGGTGGTCGAGCTTCCTTGCCCATATTCCTTTAGTCGACGTCAAGATTTGCTATCCACTGGCTTTCTCTTTCGTCTCTGATTCCTCAGCTACCGACGTTTCTACACTCTCGACCTGCTCCTCGATCTCTCCGTCCCTCTCTTGAGGCTGTGGTGGCGTAGCCGGCATCTGATCTGCTGTCTTATCCTCGTTTGGGGGCTCATCTAGTGCAAGTTCGCCCCGGAGTTCAGGTAGGAATCGATCTATACGTTTCCAGGTTTCTGACCAGAGTTCTTCCTTTGAGGGGTCTTTGTGCGGCGAAACAAGATACCCACTGCTGGCCATAAATAACAGCACATTCTTGAGGTTCTCACGAACGGCCTCCTCCTGCAATTTGTCAGCGTCTGGGTCGTCACAAGACTGGGCGTGTTAACTCACAAGGCTGTCGCCTTGGCCACTATTCATGAGACGGTCCATGATCTCAATGATCTTGATCCAGAGATCCAACATACCGTCCCACTCAGACAGAAGCACCATGTATTGAAGGAAAACCTTGCAAAGAAGCGAGGCAGACTGCACTCTCATCTCGCTCATTCCATCGCGGTCGGACAGGAAAACCTCGGGTTTGAGGAGCTGAATGATCAGTGGAAAGAGAACTTTGCCAAAGATGGCAGTCCACTCCTTAGGGTCACTGCAGGTCAACTCTGGCGATAGGAGTGATCGTTGAAGGGCAGAAAAGGCAAGTTGTCGCACATCTCTGCAAGAATTTGCGCACTGCGTTGTCAAAGCCTGGAAGATAGGTAACCAGTATGCAGACCAAGCTGGGGATTTGTTAACATGATGGCAACGAGAATTCTGTCGGGAATATCAAACCTTCACTGCTCTCAAGCTGAGACTGTTGCATGAGATGGGGGATTCGATCCGTCATGTTGTAAAGCATGTTAACCGCCTTAGACCCTCTGCTGACGGCTTCCGCATTGCTACGAGGCTATATCAGTATCCTGTCGATCGCTCAACATTTGCAGGTGCTTACCGTTTCTTGTCTTGCTTAGAGGGATTCGGCCGCTGGGGCCTGGGGCTTCGGGTCTGTATATTAGGTTGTCGAGGATTAGCAGCGGAAGCAAAGTCGTTGAGAAGAGAGATTGCTGCCTCGTAGTTATCCGCCATAATAGCCGAGGGGGTTCCTGTTGTCCCCTTCTCCAAAATCTCGAACACGAGTGCCGCTGCTTCAGGTCGTTGGGCCAAGGCGCGAAGTATGGCCCAGAAGTCAGGGGATGTCATCATTTCGCGTTTCAATGGGCCGGATTCCTCAATGCAAAGCGAAAATCCTTGGAGCACCAGATCCGAGTTCTTGCCCAGTGCTTCTTGCGGCAAAGTCGAGATCGTGTGAAGCAAGAACGGGACGTTGACAAAGTCATGGTCCTTTTTCACGTCAGCATTGAACTTCGCCACATGTACGAAAGGACTTACATAGCTAATATTGAGCAGTTTCAGAGCGTAGAATGATGCTCGTGACACGGTAATGGCATGGTATCGTGCCGGATCGCGAAGAACCCCTTGGAGCGTATCGAAAACAACTTTACCCATGCTCTCGATAGATTCTGCGTCTCGCGACGCCAGGAGCGTACAGAACTCCAAGATAAATGCCACACTTGGATCATACTCCATGTGCCCTGGCGGTCGAACATGACCGTTCGTCGGAGAAGTGGGCAAACTTTCATGTTTGACACTAATCACAGTTGTGTTGGAATCCTCGGGAAGTTGATCGACTAATGTTTCGACGATAACCTTGGCTACGGACGGGTTCAGGTTGCTTTCAGAAGATTAGTCTCGCACCTGGGAAAGACAATTCACAACTTACGCAATATTTTCGAAGACTGCACCCATCTTGCATGACTTGATGCAATCGATAGTGCATAGTGTGCTTTCCAGCTCCTCATCCGATGGTTCGGGGGGGTCATCGGCAGCGTAGCTCGAGATGTACGACGTGAACGCCGAGAAAAAGCCGGTGTCTGCGTTCCTCGCTACTCGATCAATGACTTGGGATGGCGTTTGCAAGGGGATTGGGGGCAGCGGTAGGCCCGGTAGATTGCTTGGAGAAAATGGTGAAATGAGCGAGTTGGTAAATAAATTGAGCCATATGCGAATCATCTATACTTGTAAGCAATCGTCCGGGCGAAAGAATTTGAAGACTCACATATTTCCAACTCCTGTGGATGAGGCTTTCGCTGCCAGTGACGACACGGAACAGTACCAGAGTTGCAAGCTGGGCTCGGAAATCTCTACCAAGCTTAACAGCGAGTTCACTAACCATCACGCTACCATCACCAGCCTGAACTTCAGTATTCAGAGATGTGTTGAACTGCGAGTCCACTGCCAAGGTCGACATGTGACTCAGACAGTAGACAATCTGATCAAGGGCCTCTGAATTCTGATATTTGGTGGCGATGCGCGCGCACTCGTCAAACCCGGTGACGATTCGAGCAAATACAGCGTCATCCGTGGCCGACATGAATACGTAAGACAACGTGGAAACGATGGGTTTCCATGTCGTTGCAAACATATCTGCATCATAAATATTTGTATCACATATTACAAGATTGCCGGCTGACTCTGACTTCAGAAGCAGTTCTCTCCAGGCGTAGTCAAACGCATGCTTGTTGTCGTGTTCATCAGGGAGGATGATTTCGTTGGACTTGATTGACTCGTAGATGGTTTGCAAGTATTCTGGCGCAAAGTTTTGCCCATTGTTGGTTCCCCTGAGATTTTTGGCGAAGTCCTCCAGCGTCATACGTTTCTTAGCGTCCAAATTTGGGTTGTGCTGATCAGTATTCAACAAGATGATGGCATACGTCAAGATGTACACTGCATCCTTGTCTGCGACTTCACCGGTCGTGTCGTGGGAACAGTATTTCTCGGAGAAAGCTTCCACAATCGTGGCGATCAAAGGAGCCTCTCCTGGGAGTCGGAATGATTCTAGGAACTGTCTCAATGCTTCATCAACTCGCTTCCCGGAGAAGTCGAAGAGGTCCAAGAAAGCCCCAAGAATTTCTTCATTGCCTCTCTTAGAGATAAAGTCGCCAAGAACCTTTTTGTTGACACGTGAAGTGCCTTTGAGAAATTTGGCAACCGCTACAGGGTCTGTTGCGTCCTTGATTATGCCCTGTGCTTCGAGATATCCCAGGCCTGCCTTGGGTTTTTCATTGAACTTGCTTGCTCCCTTAATAATGATCTTCTTCTTTCGCCGCTGCTCTCTTAATGTCGCTGGGTCAGGGAAATTTTCCAAAACTGGATCTTGTTCAAGTCTTTCAGCAATGAATTGGATATATCGAAGCAGAGCATCAAGACAGAGCGGGGGCACACTCGTGGTACTCCAGGTTGCAGAATCGGGAAGGGCATTCCTGGACAGAAGACCGATCATGTCTTCGCAGAGATCAGCCCGATCAACATCGCAATCGTAATTGATGAAAAGTTCCGCCATGAACGTAGGCATGCGCGACAAGACTCCGACACTTTCTACCATAGCCTGGCGGGCATCTGGCTTCCGGGAACCCCCTTCCAGACCGAGTTTTTGACGGTCCTTGACAGGGACAGGGGTCGATCGCCCACTGCTGGGCTGCGATGATTGCGATGGCTTGACTAGTTTGGGTGTTTGTGGAATGCCAGCATAAAGCGACGGTTCAATGCCGGGTTCGCGGGGGATATCGACCTTGGGGTGTAGACAGGCTACCAAGTAGGATAGGAACAGCTCCTGCTGAAGCTTGAGTACGCCACGGCAAGTCGACAACAGTGTACCAGCAACAACAAGCGACTCTTCAAGAATTGCCATGTTATCAGACCTCACTAATTGAAAGAGGTAGCAACATAACCGATCTTCCGCAATGCCTGCTAAGGCAGGATGGCGGGAGATGAAGGGCCCAGCAACCTCAAGAGCGACATGGATAATCCGCAGTGCCATAACCCTCATCGTATCTGTATGCTGCCGATCCTGGGGATCCAAAAAGTTCACCAATACCCGGAACAGTTCGCGAACAGACGGGAGAGAGTAAGGTCTAAGATCTACAGACTCCGTCTCCTCGGTCGTATCGCTTGTGGTGGCCAGGGCCGTTTCGGAGGTGGCTGCAGTGTCTCTGCTGCTGCGCTCGGGGTCTGGGGTGGAAGTGCCAGGGACTTCCAGGCTCACGGGTTCTGCAGACAGTCCTCCCGCTTCGGGGGCGGGATTTTCCATTCTGACATTGCCAAGATCATCATCAACCTGTTGATCCAGGGCATCAGCGTCATCGCCAGCCTCAACCTCAAGGTGTTTGACATCCTCGAATATTATTTGACACATTCTCACCATGGACGCTTCGGCAGTTCGGCGCAAAACTGGTGAAAAGCGTGGCTGTGAGCATATAGCAAGGCCACGGCCCATCATGTCGCAAACGCTCTCATCGCTCAAGATATCTCCGCCAGGTCCAGACATCATATCCTCCATCAGATTCAGTATCATGAGAAGGACAACCTCGACTTGCCCCGAATCACTGATATCAAATTGGCAGTGTGTAACAGCACTTGACAGAGATTGCATAGCCAATGCAAACCGTGGCGAATCAGGACAGATGAAACCATAGGCCAAAAACTTCCTCAAAGCACCCAAAGCAAGGATTGTGATCGGAGCGGCGGTGCCTTTGGTTTGTATAACGTGGAGGAAAGGCGCAAGTATCGCAGGAGCATCGAATGATCGGATGTCTAGAAAGAAGAGTCAGCCATCATGACCGATCAAGAAAGGAGGAGCAGAGACCAATTGGCCCACCGTACCTTTAACACCAGCAAGCTCATGCCTTAGCTTTCCGAAGCCAGCAATCATAGGGTTATCTTGCATGCTCTTTCCCCTCTGCCCACGCAACCCCCAGCGGTTGGTAAGGCCATCATGGGAGCCATCGCCGCTGATGCTCGCGGCGGGGCTTTTGCTTCGCCCATGGGGTGAAGGACTGGGAGGTCCTAGCTGTACGGGATTGGGGCTTCCGCCAAGAATGGCAGAGACTGATGAGTGTGGGGAACGCGCATGCTTCTGGATAGCAGAAGTTATAGAGATGCACTCCGAAATGACCAGCGACACGGGATCAACTGCTACAGACACAGGTCGACTTCGATACTGCATCCGCGCAGGGAGCGCACGGTTCTCAAAACTCGAAACTCCAGACGGTCTAGGACTCTCCATACTCAAGGAGTGTTGTTCATCGCGACTCATGGTATTATAGGCTCGAGATCGTTGGTGATATTTGCGACCAGGCGATTCACCCAGGTTCGGGGATGAACAAGGAGGCTCAGAAGCGTCGTACAGAAGCGTTATGGTTGCTTATCGGGGAGGGAGAAAAGAAAAACGACTTCTTCTCAAAGGCAAGGCCACGTCTCCAGTAGGAAAAAATCAGGAACCGTGGGCGGTCGGGTTTGCCTGGGAGCGTTGTAAGAGTTGATGATGAAGACAAAGTCGCTACGTAGCGTACCTACGGTACTAAGCTAAGGCAAGGTACCACTTACCAACCAAGACCCCGTAGAAGCTCCGCGCTGTCCTTCTCCAGGTGTCGCCTAATACCAGCGTTGATTGGCCACCTAGCTGTCAGCATTTGTCCGTGGCCCCTTGAACAGACGGTGCACGGGTCAGCGAGAAGCATGGGCAATTAGACGATATTAATGTTTAGTCTTTTGATGGTATATATATATATATACTCGAATCGTTCATGAGCTTTCCAATTCTGATTGTATCGACCATTGCAGGACAACGTAGCTCATCAAGCCCGACCACGCCTAACAGCTGTCTTATCTGCAAATCTCCACTACTAATCTAATCACGATAAGCCAGTTTCCTCCAACCTAACCTACTAGGTAGAGAAAAGGGGCTGTGTCATCGGTAAGAGAATTTGCCTGCCAAGACGCTGTCTTCAAGACCTTGATCAAGGGAAAATCATTGAGCCTGCGGCTTAGAGGGAATAAAAACCGATTCAGGTGCTGAAGTCTAATTTAGCCTCCTTTAAAGGTTTTCAGCATATTGTCACAGTTAGTTAACATCTTTCGAGAACAATTGGTAAGTCCTCTTAACTTATAATAGATTTATTTACCTGCACCCCCATAAAAAGCCTGTATTTCGTCCTTCTCTTCCCTCAAGAAGATAGGACAACATTCAAGCGTAGAATCTTTTGTCTTCTTTGATATCGATAACCAGTATCCCTTTCCCAACCAAACGCCAACTACATGCCAAGGGGAGACTACCGATGGCCACATCTTCTAAATGTTGGCAGTTAATTGTCCTCCTAAGTAAACAACTCCACAGCCAAGGACTCCGATGGCATCCATTCTATTATACAGCAAGCGAACTTTGAATGCGAGCAACGAAATAAACCATAGGAGACATAGAAGCCAGAAACCCCTCAAGCAGCCGCCTGGCCGGCCTGTTGGACAGCTCCTGGGTTGGCCTTGGGCGCGGCTTGTGCAGCTCCATCGGCCGGCTTGCCCTCCAAGTTGACCACTTGTGGCTTGCTTTCGCCTTGCGCAGCATTTCCAGAACCCTCCTTGGCTTGGCCTCCAGAACCAGGCTGTTGATTGTGGGGTTGTGCCAACCCTTCTCGGCTGGGAGCTTTTGGTGCACCGTTAACGGGCTTCGGTTGAGCTGCCAGGTCTTGCATCTCTTGTTTGTCCTTTTCCCACTCATTCCTGGTATCACTATACTCTTCTTTGATCTTTTGCTGGTTCTTCTTCTTTTCTTCCTCTTGCTTTTCCCGGGCAAGTCGTTCTCGCTCCATCTCCTGTGCTCGAGGTCAATATACAACGGTTAACGAGGTCTGAAAGGGGTGCACAAACCTCCATATGGCGGATATCATCCACACTAGGCTCGTACAAATGCCAGATGGTGTAGTGAGGTAGGCCAATGACCGAATACCCCATTCTCTTGGACATCTATTCAACACATGTCAGCAATAACCAGGTTTGCCCAGGTATCAAATCTCTTACCTTGCCAAACCCTTCTGTTTCGGCGTGCTTCTCGAAACTGAAGGCTGGGAAGTGAACACCGGACCGGAAGACCTTGGCTTTCGCCAGAATACTAACGCCTCCAACACCGTCAATCTCCATTTCCATATCAGGGTCGCCAAAAGGGTCACGAAGGTACGCTAAGTGAGGTCGCCATGTGGCATATTCGGCATAGCCTTCGACAATAACCGCATCCTCATCCAGTGTATCGGCAAGAGCCAGAGCCGTTTCAGACTCCTGCCATGAGTTCAAGTCATAGGGCTGTTCACCACCCAGCCAGTCGGGCAACGGCCGCCAAACGTCTACGTTTTAGTTAGCAAACTGTCCATCCTCAGCCGTTTATTCTTTTCTTCCGTAAACCTACTGGGAACTATGACGTCCTTATTATGGCGCATGAGGTCCTCCAAGATGGTAAATGGTGCAGTTTCCACATCTACGTCACGCCAATAAACCCAGGAGTGGTACGGTCGCAAAGCTGCACTCAAAAGCCAATTGCGTGCCTGCGCCATCAACTTTCGGCGACTGGCCTGTGCAGCAAATCCGTGACGACTCTCGACATCCTGGTTGACCTTCTGGCCAAAGTCTTTCTCGATAATCGAGATCTCTCCATATGGTTGCTTGGGATCCTCATCGGCTTGGATGGCCTCCAAGTTCTCGGAGAGAACCTTGAGGGTGTTGTCTTTTGAATCGGAGACGAGAAAAGCGAGATCGATCAAGTGGTGCGGATAAGTCAGATTGCGCATATGAGAAAAGAACATTCCCAAGTGTGCTTCGGCATCACGAAGCGGCACACATAATAGAATGCGCTCTTCACGTTCCCAGCCGCGAGCAGTACCCTGCACGGTGGTCAAATCGTAGTATCGGACTGTCTCGAGTTCGGGGGTGCCGCCAGCAGAAAGGAGTCCGAAAGAAACCAATGAAGCCACAGGACTGGACGGCCAAAGCCAGATGCTAAAAACGAACAGGATTGCCGCAAATACGCATATGCGGACGATGAGTTTGTTGCGACGTCGTTGGGCAGGTGTCAAAGTGCGCGGCTGGAACCTAGTTGAAACGCCATGTCAGCACAATTGCGATAAGCCTTATGGCACCACTCGTGTCCAGATTGTGAGCCAAGCCAGTTAGAAGGGAGCGCCCTACTTGTGCGGAGAGATGTCAAAGGTATTACCACGTGGATAACCGTTCGAAAATGCGGCGGCATGGTGCCGGGGCATCATCTTCGAATTGGAGCCTGGCAAGTCATAGGAGGGCATTGACAAGTTATGCGCGGAGACGCTCCACGGCGCGTTGTTTGGATGTCGACGTCAGGTGCGGCTTCGAGATACACTGGAAAGAAAACGGCTAGTCGAAGGGGCGGGAAGGCCTTGGAGGCCAGCACACAGGTTGAGGTTCGAATGTTGTCGATAGGGGATATGAGGCTAGGTACAGGGTCCAAAGTAGGTGATGTTGGCCTTGCGAGGTTAACCTCGTTGCCAAGCGCACGATTGTTATCGTCTTCAATTTCGTCCGTGAGTCTCGATTTCAATTGTATCGTGATCGTAGGCGTCGTCGCAATAACTAAGTAAGTATTGCGAAGAGACAAGGTGGCTCCAGTACCGACCAAGTGGACTTGGGAATGGGATACGAAGTCTTGCGTGCCAGGGCGAGACGAGTGCTGAAATGCATGTGTTCAGTTGGTCTTGGTCAAGGGAAGGGGTTGAGGGTGTCCTTTTGATTGGGTCGCTCAAGATTGACTCGTTTAAGACAGCGGATGCTAGGGAACCTTACACCAATACGATCCACACTGATTGGATCTAAAAATGGGATCCTATCAAATTGAAATACGAACATCGCTTTTCAAGCTCGAAAAAAGACACATGAAGAAACATTGCCTCCTCCTATCTACGAGGGACGATACGGCTGGGTTCGTTCACTTGAAGTACCTTGTTTTCTTGTTGCAATGATTCAGCGTTTGCCCAGCGATGTCACCTCCAAAATACACCATGCTGTTAGCAAAACTTGCCAGCCACGTTCGTACTATGGGTATTTCTACAACTTCACACATAACACGAGGGTGGAGGCGAATTTTGTTTATTATCATTACTATATTGGCAGAACTGTTTACAATCAAGCATCACGACTTACCGAAATCTTCATCCCGGAAATTTGCGAGTGCTTGTATGGCGGCTCCAATTGCGAAGAATCTGGATCTGTTAGCCATTGTTGAAAGTCAAGGCTAAGATCGGACAAAACGATAAACAATGCAAAGGAGTATGTGATAGTTCAGACAAGCCGATTTACTCAGTCATCTCGACCGGCCCTGAATACTGATAACCCAGAACGAGCTACCAGCAGCCCGGACACTAGAGTCATCATGACACTCGACGGAGCAACTCCACAACCAATCATTAGCTCTCAAAGAAAGCCTATGGTGCGGGAGGGTGACTTGGTCAAGAAGAAGTCGTTGAATGGATAGAACTTGTGTCATCATGCAACACAACTCCTTTGACCTTGCAGCTTCACAATGGACTTACCAATAGTTCAAGTCACCATACAGTGGGTGAATATAGGTCGGTAGACGAATAGCTAAACGCAGTAAGGGTACATGGGCTTGGCTCATGGTTAGCTTAGAACAAGACAAACATGAATAGTGTTAAGGTTGTAAGAGAAGACGCGTATCAGAGATCTTGGTTTGGTAAATTTAGGAGTCATCACAGTGGTTCAGTAGCAGAACTGGATGAAAAGTTTTCTCATCATCGACATTGGGCCGAGGCTGTGTTGGGGATTTAAGAAGAAAAAAATGGACTGACCTTGTATGCAGATTTTGCATCGAAATCATCGATAGTTGTAGACAGCATGCCGACTTCTTTTGGAATGTCAGCGTAATTCCATCGATAGTACCTTTAAGAATGGTTCAGATCGGGTAGTGCTCAGATGGTAGTGCATGTTGTTCAATCGCTCAGGTTTCGCGGGAACAGTGGTGTGAAGGATCATCGTTGCGCGCAAATAAAAACGCCGCGGCGCGTCACGTACCTTATAGAATCGGCATCACCCAAGAGCAAGCCCTGCCACAGATCAATTTTTGCCACGACATATCAGCAAGACGACCAAATTCTTGTCGGTCTTGCTTGTCGAAAGCATTCGTTGTGGGCAAACAGGCTTTCGAGGGTGATAAAGAAGAAAGAGTTGAGAGATCTTGTTGCAGGTCCACGAGAAAATTTGAAGGGTTGAAAGATGGTGTCTTTGATGACTAAGCTCCGTAGCGCCCCGTTTGATGCATTAGCGAATTTCAATCCACTACAGCTAAAATCGATGCTTTCATGTTGATGTTGATGGGAGATGCCAGAGACAGAACAGCATCTCGAAATGGCAGATCGACGACGTATCAATGGCCCTGGAGGTACCACCGTGCCCCCCTTTTTCGAAGCAGACGAGGTTTCTGTTTCCAATCGGACTCGTGCCCCAAATGGTATTAGGGCACAATGTGAGTTATCCCAATCAAGACAATTTGAATATGTTTACCATGAAGAGGTAACTGATAAGACTTGAAGATTTGAAGACTGGTATAACTCCATCCGCTTCTGGGTCAGCGTACCTGGAAATTGAATCACAGGACGGTTTTGGTAGCAAGGGCATGAAGCTGACATGTTCTGTCCATGGGCCTAGGTCGCTACCTCGCTCAGCGCCCTTCTCCCCTCATATGGTCCTTTCCACACATGTCAAATACGCACCTTTCGCAACACGCCAAAGAAGAGGCTACTTGCGTGATTCCACCGAGCGTGACTTGAGCACACACCTCGAGGCAGCTCTCCGCGGTGTCCTCATTGCAGACCGTTGGCCCAAGAGCGGCGTGGATGTGATCGTCACAATTATTGAAGGAGATCAGGCCCGGCAAGTAGCCGTGGAACAGGAAAGCGAGGAATGGGATATGATGAACGTGCTAAGCGGCTGCATCACAGTTGCCGCGGCTGCTCTTGCCGACGCTGGTATCGACTGTGTCGATACTGTCTCCGGAGGCGTTGCGGCGCTGGTACCTGGGCCGGACAATGGTGAGCCCATCATGGTGCTCGACCCGGTTCCTTCTGAACATACACAAATTCTTGCAGCTTGCTGTGTGGCATATCTTCCTGCTCGAGACGAAATCACAAATCTCTGGTTAAAAGGAAGCTTGCCCTCATCTGACGCCAGTCTTCATCAAAACCTTGTCGCCCGCGCCGTACATGCAAGCAAAGGAGCAAACCTTGCAGTAGCTACATCCCTCGACGAATCAGTCCTCGTAGGTTGACCGAATGAGTGAGCCTCGTACTATACAGCTCTTCGAGTTCCCGGGCGTTCCCTTCGTCGATGTCAGCTGAGGCCTGGCGATTGAAAAGACATTAGCTTCCTGGCTTGTCGACCAGACGAAGAAAAACGTCGGCAAACATCCACTATGCGCGACTCTCGATGGGTCCGCAGGGATCACTATGGATATTATCGATTTGAATGATCCTAAAAGTCATCGCTCTATTAGACATCAATTGCTCATCTTCGAATGTATCACAAAGCATGGGCTAGAATGGAGTCAAGGGAAAACATATGCCATCTGGCAATAATGTCTGAATACCCACTAGGGCAGAACTAGAATTATCCAAACAAAGAGATACCCTGAGTCTATGACCTAAATGCTGAAATTTCCCACTGTATTGGTGAATGTAGCCTGATAGATTATTTAAAGAATCAGTTTTGCGTTTTCGCCGGAGGAATGTATTGTTGTCAGACTTCCTATCGTTATGAAAACTGGAGTAGGCGGGCTGGATGGTAGTATTTTTCGATCATCCCCAAAGTTAAAACTACTAAGGTTGATGTGCTGTTAGTGCCTCGCGCTGTAATCGGGGCCACGTCTGGTGGGTGTCGGGTAGGCAGGAGATAGGTACTTGGGGGAATTTTAACGACACTGTGCTACACCCCTGTAGGTGTTTGGCACTACAGTAGCCAAAGCGGGCCACGCAGAACGCGCTAATGTCCTAGCTAACTTGGGCATTGTCTTGACCTGGCAGGTATGGAGTGGGGAACATCGATTGTCTACCACAGCTGCCGCTTGTTATCACCATCGCCTCCACCTCAATTTCGACATACCTACCTATCTACCTTGGAGGTCGGTCGACCTTGCCTACATCATCACTTGCTCGGGACCAATATACCGCAACTCAGGACAGGACGCTTCACAATGTCCTCGATGAAACCCAGTAACTAATAACGCTCTTCGACCGACCCGTACGATTTGCTTCCGCCATTCGACTTCAGCTTCATCCTCTTCCGGCGATTTCGCGTCAGATAGTGCTTCTGTAGGCATGGCCGAAGAGTTCATCCCATCTGCGTCATCACCCCTCACAAGCTTCGCAGCCAGCTCAGGCTTGAATACCACCAACGACCTTGGTTCGTGGTACAATCCCACAGTCTGGGCTGTCAATGTGACACGCTATGCGCCCATACTAGAAGACCTTGTTTGGGCCGGTCCGCGATTCGTCAAAAGGCTTGGATCTTATATTTCTGTGCCTGATTATCTCGAAGTTGCTACCGACACTTCTAAATATATACCAGCAGCCGCCGCTGCCAGTACCATACTCGCCGAGTCGGACCCGATTATTCAAAACATAATGGAACCTCTGCTTGGTGCAGGGGTGTCAGAGACAACGACCACACCTCCTGGAGGACGTGTATCCGTTGATAGTGCACGTAGCTTGGGGAGCGTCTTTGGATATGCCACAAGCAAGTGGGCTTTGTGCTGCATTGCCATGGCAGTCATACTGAACCGCACACACATATTTGCTGCCACTCGACGACGACTCCGCCTGCGATGGCCGACAAGAGTCCTGCTGCGGTTCGTTCCAATCATCTTATTGGTAACCCAAGCACGCCAGTTACTCCAATCTATTCAGTGTCAGACCTCATTCAACTTTTCCGAATTACGCTGGGGCAATGCAAGCAAAAGCTCCGACCTAATGTTCTCGCACCAAAATGGCTTTCTCAATTCCCTGAGCTCAGTCCTGCTGTTCTCGGCCTCAGACGAAAAATCCTGTATAGCTGCTCGGATGATACCTTCCGATGAATCTGGCTCTGCCCATAACCTTACTGGATCATTGTCACTGCTCTGGCCTTTGTTCGGGACATTCTGCTTAAGCCAATTCCTCGAGACTGTCTCATGTGCCGTGCAGGGCCGTCCAGTTGCCCCCGAGACAGGCATGACCCTCTTCGAACAATCTCTTGCGTTCGCAGAGGCCGATGCTGCCATCAGTAATCAGCTTGGCTGGAATCTGTTCACCAAAACTGGCTCTACTGACGTTCCAGCCCCCGGTCTTGGAAGCGCCATAGCTCTGACTCGATCGATGGTCTTGAAAAGAGTCAATACGCCCCCGGAGGTCCTTCTTGTTGCCTTCCTATCTTCGATGAGTCATATCACGAGCCATGTCCTGGGCATCTTTAACCTGCAAGCCAAATATCGACTAATTAGCACAGGTTTTTGGGGTGTCTGTTTCATGGCTAGCATTGTATGGGCGGCCGTCTCCTTTGACCTCGACGACCCATCTTCGCAGAGTCTACTCAGGTTCCCAACCGTTTGCATCATAGGATTTGTACCACATGTCCTTGTTCTATTTGGCATTGGCATATGCTTGTTCATTTATGGGTTAGCGTTGCTACTCTCGACTTTCTCCCCCCCTTCGGCATCTGACACGGCCTCAATGTCATTCCGTCAACGTCTCATCCATGCCCACGAAAACATGCAGGCGAACGTATCCCTTTCATCCATCCGGATTACCCGGGAAATGGACTTCTACACAGCTCTATTACGGACCGGGTTCGGCGCTATAACCATGGCCAGTGAAGCTGTCTATCTGAATGAGGACAAAGGTATCAGTCTGAAACGACGTACCTGGCTGGAAGAGCTGCGCTTTAAGGAGGCTGAGGAACTGCAAAGAAAGCTGATTGGTGGTGGTGGTGGCGGCTTGCCAGACTCGCGATACGATCAGGTTGGTGCGATCGGTCTGATTCCCGTGAAAGGGGGTCCGACAATTGCGTCCAATGGATACGCCCGTGAACGTGCAGCCCAAAAGATTCCAAAAGGGCGCGGGGACCGCAACCTTCGTGCAGGCATCGGGGCGACGGAGAGGAGCTCTCGATGGCTCATGGCTCTGGAATTTCTACTCAGCATCAACAAACTTATTGTGAGGATTGGTGCCAAGTCTTTACTATGGTGTCTTGCGACCCTTCGAATTCGATATCAGCCGGCGTGGCTCCTTTGGCTTGCACAGCACCCAAAGAGCATGGACAGCCAAAGTAAAAGCACGGGCCGTAGCCAGACACGGCCACGAGGACCAGCTTCATACAATGATGGACGAATACCAAAAGAGGAGTCGGCAGACATAGAAGCTGAGTTTAGACGTGTGAGCAGCGGCCAAGACGAGGAGACTTTAGATAGGGACCTGTACAAATACTGGGTGAAGAACGGTTGGTGGGGGTCTATGGATACAAGCGGCGACTTTGAACCCCATTCCGATGACGACTTTGACAATACGAGTGTTATCTCTCTATCAACCACTGGCGATGGAGTTGATGATTACCAAGCATGGGAGTCTGACAACGAGAACGACGATGGCCTCCGAACGCCTACCCAACGATCCCCTCAAATAAGTCGTGAGAATACGCCTTTCGACGATACCCCTATGCAGATGTCCGATCTAGCACGTCTTCTTCATCCTACAAGTCCCGAAGAGCGCGAGGAAGCCACAAAACTGTCTGCTCATCTCCAAAGTGATGGCATCATGACCCGCGCCAAGTACCGACGAATGGAGCAACTACAACGCACCCGAGTCCTGACCTCCCCAGGGTCAGGTCTTTTACAGCCCAAAATCGACGTCATGCAACCGGGACGCAACACCAAGTTGGATCCTGATGAAGAGGAGCGTCTTTTGGAGCAGCTTCTGCTCTCACGGCGGCAAGCTTCTGCAGCTGCAACATGTCCTGAGACGTCCTGGGAAAATGGCGGATCAGGTTTTGGAAGTGATGGACCACAATGCGTGGTATGCCAAAGCTCACCAAGGACCATTATTGTCTGGCCCTGTCGGTGTCTGAGTCTATGCGACGATTGCCGTGTCTCTCTTGCTATGAACAACTTTGACAAGTGTGTCTGTTGCCGACGGGAGGTTATCAGTTTCAGCCGTGTCTTTGTCCCTTGAGCTTTCTCTACAAGTATTTCTTGGTCACGGGGACGGGTAGATGAGGTTATTTATTGTGATATAGAACACTTCTAGTTTTGTGTCCCACTCATTTGCACGGTCTCATTTTCTAGAGTTGGGTCACGAATTCGCAATGATTAGTGAGGAGGCCTTCACGTTGGACTTTGAATACGTTCATGATAGCATTTATATTGGCATTTACATAGCAGCCCATTCGATACTGAAGGTTCTCATCTTTTGGTCGCCTAGTGACGCGTTCGTCTGAGGCTGCTGTGCCCCGATCAAATATGCCTTCTTCACAGCTGTGGCGAGGCGGCCTCCTGCTACGATGTCTAACACGGAGATATCCTCTTCCCAATCATACTGATTTGCCATGAAATGGGCGTGAAATCTCAGAGGATCACCTGGGTAGACACTGTACTTGGCACCAAACCGAAGCCCTGGAGTCATGTAGTAACCAGAAGTAAGGAGAAAGCCGCACAACGGGCCTTGGACAGGGCTAGTGGCATGGTACGTCCGCTCAGCCTCCGGAGAAATCAGTGGCCCACTAGATGTCGGTGTCACACCCAGACATTTGATGGCAGGTTCCTCTTGACGTATGGTCGATTCAGGCTCACTGGTGAAGAGGGTATCATCTGGATTGATGGCAGGTACACGACGAGACTTTCCATGCTTTTCTGCCACTTCGGCAGCCCTTTTCGCATTCTTCTCTGCAAAAACCTGCTGAGCTGTCTGTTTTCTCGTTCTTAGCGAATCAAGATATAGCCTTCTCGCTTCTGTGTTGGGATTCTGGAGAACAGCCTGATGAGCAGCTACGTCGTCTACAAGATAAGCCACCTTCTTATGCAATAGCGATTCAGCCTCCTCCGGGCGGAGCTCGATTGGAAGCCCAAGAAAAATATTCTGAGTGGGTTGCTGGGGCGCTGTTCCGGCAAGAGTACCGTTGATATTCTCATTCCGACGCAACAAGGCAGCAGCCTCTGGGTCGAAGACGAGATATCGCCCGGCAATCTTGGAAATACGAACAGGAGCAGACTCCGCGGAAGCCATGGTATCTGTTGAGCATTGTGAGTTAGCATATGCTCCAGCTGAAGGTTGCAAGCAAAAAAATTGTGTCCAAAGAACAACATCATAAGTCGTCTTCGTAATTTTATTGTGTGTCGTCACAGAAAATCAGGGGATTGACAGATTAATAAGTGTATAATCATTGTGTTCGAAATGTGTGCAGGAAGCACGAGAAAGAAAGAGTCTTCGCATACCTTTGAGCTTGTTGATGTTGATCGAAAGAAAGAGGAGGAGAAAGGTTTGGAGCTTGGAGCTGTTTTTTGAGGTGATAAAATTTTTAGGCAAGTGGGGTCGGGTCACAACGTGTTGATAAGATAAGAGAGAAGGATGGACTCCAGCCTCCTGAGTCAATCAACCTTACGGAGAATGTCGACCAATTCTTAAAAATCCAGACTCTCCTTTGTGGGCTCATTTGGTTTGGCTGCTTTGCTCGGCTCTTCCTCATCTCCGATTGGTGGAAGACTGAATGGTGTAATCACCAACCCGCTAGAACTGCTCAGTTTGAAAGACAGGTTCTCCCGGGTCCAAGTGCCTTCCAGGCCACCACCCTTCTCATGGAACACAGGCAGGCTGTGGGCGCGTAACAGTCCCTGCCCCTTGTCCTCGCTGCCGGGCTCTCGAACGACTGGGGCTTGGTGTTGCAGGGGAATCAGCTCGAGAACTCCATCGGATAGCAGTTCCATCCACCGCGTTAATCCTGTAGAGCGGGGGAATAGAGTGACGGGAACCGTCACAATCGCCGTGACCTGGGTTGGGAATTGTCGAAGGAGTGCTCTCAAAGCATGCAGGAACTTGAGAATTTCCTTAGGTTGGCTGGCAGCAGAATTGTAAAGTGTAGGTGAGAGGAGACTGGGCACCACAATTCGATGAATGGTGGAAGGTGGGGAGTTCTTGATCTTGGAGGTCACATCAGAGACGAATTTGTGGAAAGGCGTATTTGTTGGAGATGCCAAGGGACCTTCCACCGGCGTTGCGTGAAGCTGGCCCTTGATGGCACTATTCTCAAGACGCTTGGTAAGGTCGAAGCCGTGGCAGAAAGTACTCGGTGTTTGGCCGGGGCTGGTTGGTGATTGTGAATCTAAGTCGATCCGTCAGGATACTATCCTCGGAGAGTGGGTAGAGCATACCTCTGACGGGAGTATTGCGGTGCCCAAGTGTCTCGTAGCGCCAAGCAATCTTCATTTTTTCGTCCGAAGACGAAGTGAGTTTGCTGCTCTTCTTGGAGCCATCCAGACTGCCAATACCCGGAAGCTCTCGTCTCCAAGCGTCGCCAAAACCCAAGAGGTGAACTTGGTGTCCTTGAACCAGCCCTTCTGCGGCATAGTATCGCAAAAGAACGCCCCCGAAATCAGTAGTTCCTGTTTCTTCAACAAGCAAAGAAGTTCCCATTGGCATTCCGGCATGGCCTGACAAAAGCTGGTCTAGCGATTGTGTGCCTGTTGATGTTGTCAACCGTCCATCTAACGGCGATGGTCTTGTTCCAGGCGCAAGAGACTTCTCTTGTCGAGCAATGGGAGAGGGGGACCCAGTAGCTCCAATAACGACATTACGCTTCCTAAAAGACATGAGTTTCGTCTCTCGTGTGCGAGGTTGTTTGATCGGTATGGATAGCTAGCTAGATAAATTGAGTATTAAAAAGAGTTCTAAGCAGCTGAGTCGTGAGAGAGCGCGAATCAGTATTGTGTGTGCCCCACATACAGTCTGAGGGAGGTGTCATGTCAAAGACCAAACCAGCTGGACCCCACCAACTTTTTCCGAGCCGCATCCAAACATTTTCTCTTCCTCGAGCCGACCACAACGTGACGGCTATCGGATATACAGTATTCCCCCTCATCTCTCTTCAACAAAACTACTTATTTGCACCCTCGTTTCCTCCTCGACTGCCCAATATGGCCAGCGGCGATGCCACTCTCTTTGAAGAATCCTTCACTGTGACCGAGGTTGACCAGTCAAAGTATGACCGCGTTGCCCGCATCTCGTGCACCTCAAGTGATTCTCAGACGGTCATGAGCCTGGATATCAACATTGAGCTATTTCCCTGCAACCCTGGCGACACTTTACACGTTCTTCTGTCCACGACGCTCTCGTTGGACGGAAGCAAGGAGGACGAGAAGGGTTGGAGAGACGTGGGCAAGGGTGGTGATGCGCCAGCGACGATTGCCGACCTGTACGACTATGTGTGCCATGGCAAGATCTATAAGTTCGAGGAGACATTCGATGGAAACACTATGTGCGTTTACTACATTAATCTCCATGTCACCGTCGAAACTTTGTGTATACTGACTGATCTAACCTACAGTAACGCCTACTGCTCCTTTGGTGGTCTTCTCATGTCGCTCCAGGGCCCTATCAAGAAGTTGACTCCCCTCCGCGTCGACAACGTCTATCTACTCGTCAAGAAATAATTTAAAGCGCCAAGAACTGCACATTTATTTAGACTACAGCTCTTCGCCGCCGCCATGGGCTATTGCGGTACCACTAGCTCTAGGTCATATCAATGATACCCATACGAAATTCGCCGTGTTGCGTCCAGAAAGTCTCAAATATCGTGCTCCCGCTTCTTCAACCTCAGCCCGTGAATCACAGTGGGCGCCAATTGCTTTGATGTGGACCTGGGAAAGGGATATCACGGCGCACTCTCCGTTTGATTTGTTCAATCTCAGGCTCGTTTCCATCAGTAAGGATGCCATGACGAATGAAGAAATCGAGAGTGACCAGGGCACAGTTAGGTTTGAAGCGTCCCTTAGCAAGATCCACTTTGACTTGCTCGACGTCGCATAGGTCGAATCTCTCAGCCTCGCCGTCCTTGGGTTGAGGAACAATATCGTTAGGAAGCTCGAGATGGTACACCCATTGGCACTCAGGGTAAATAAAGCCGCCTTCGCCGACGTGTCCTTCGTCTGTGATGTAGATGTATGTGACGTTGCCGACGAATTTAGCGCCCTTGCGGACAATGTCTTCAGGAAGACTGGCTTCCTCATCGGCCTCGCGTATAGCACACTCAAAGGGGTCCTCTCCTGTCATTAAACCGCCTGCCACAGTGTTATCGAGCATGCTAGGAAAAGTGGACTTGTTCCGAGCGCGCGTGGGCACCCAGAGCTGGACTCCATGAGGTGCAGTCTCGTCCTTGACATAAGCGATCATGTGGACGCCGTAGCGCATCGTACCGATCAAGCCCATCGCAGCCCGCTCCATGCTGAACAACAGCTCGCCGGTACGCCCATATACAGGCCAGAGTTCGTTGCGCCAGCCACGGAGAAGAGGGAATGTCCCATTCTGTCGCCAATAATCGGCCAGTGCTGCAACGCGGCGAGTCCGCTCCTCTTCTGTGGGCTCCTGGAAGAGCGCGATGGTTCTCTTCTCTTCATCACATTCCATCTTCCCCCGGATCTCTTCAGGGACCTGACTAAGCTCGCTGACCACGCGGTCCAGTATATAACCGATAGGGTATGTGCCTTGGCTATCTGTCCAGACCAAAGTGTAGAGCCCAGCATGCATCTTCGTGTAAGCATCGGGGTCAGCCTCGGCATATGGAAACCTTGGGACATGAGCTGTGTTTGAATTGGGAGGGGACGGAATTGGGGCCATACATGTCGACCTCATCGATGAGGTCGATGCTTGTTTTAGCCATTTTGATGAGCAGTATCGTGTTTATTTTATGGTCGTATGCAGTTGACCTGCCTTCGTGAGAAGTTGAGAAGGCTTGTGTTAGAATACGGGTTGTTAAGGCTGAGAAAATAGCGTTGATGGGATTTGCGAGTTTTTCCTGAAACTCTCTGGCATGTAAGATCGGCAGAGGAAGCACCGGCTCTCATTAAAGAATGTATGTGCTTGGTTGGCAATTTGGGTTTGTGTCTGTCACGTCTCATCTACTCGGTGAGGCTGTAGTTGGAAGTACCTACTTCCACTCGATCCGGGGCAGAAATCTCTTAATTATTGTCAGACCCACGTTTCCTGGTAAGGCTAAACTTGGAAACTGTACGGATACAGCAACACCATCAGTCATTTATATTGAATCATTAAAATACTGTAGGAAATGATTTTGTGTATCACATACTCATGGAAACCCTCCAGGCTTTTGCATGATTTTGTCAATAGTTTATCAAACATTAAACATCAAACATCAAATGTCAAATGACTCATGTGACTTGTCTTCTGAGAGGATACATTTAAACGGAGGAACTCCATCTGCATATAATGGTATTTAGCTGGGGCCCAAATGCCTTTTAAATTTCTTCTGAGATTATCGTATATACGATGTAGCACTAGAAGCCAATACTCAGCAGACTCTTGTATAAACCCATCCATCATCAATAGCATCGCCTTGGGATAAAAAGAGATCCTCTTACCCTAAAGACCCTGGTGGGGAGGACCCGTCTGCATGAGGTCACTGTTCCACTTGCTTCTACAGTAGATTGTCCTCGAAGCACGCACCAATCGTTTCACACCACCAGCGAAATAACGACAAGGAGCTAACAAACTCGACACCAACGCCCGGACATTTATACAGACGGCTCATCATCACCAGCGCTACCATTGCTCACGGAAACATCTCATCCCAAAATTGTCCAATTGACCGTATCTTCTCCCTAAGTCTATCTCACCATGTCAAGCCCACTGTTTGGTATCGTCCCCGCGGGTCAACCACTCATCACTGAGCCAACTTCAACCCCCTCACCAACATCACTACTCTATGCACTCCCCACCACAAAACCTTTCTCTCATATCGTCGTCTTTATGCTACCTGGAATAGCTCTCCCACCAAACACTGCAGCAGCAATCTACCTCGCAACAGCTGCCGATGTCGCTGCTGCTGCTCAATCAGGTGGCACACCCAACTTCCGCTTCCTCGGCGGTATCGGTCCGGGAAAGGAGAGTGCCATGTTCAAGGTCAGCGGTGGAGGTGAGGCAAACGAGCTAGTAATTGGAGTATCAGTGGAACCAGAAGAGTCTGTTGGCCAGCGCCTGCAAGAGCTTGCTGCCAATAAGTCTGGAAACCCATCAGGCAGCCAGCCAAGTACCGCTGTTCTTGCACAACGGATTATTCAAAACGCATTCAACTTTTTATCGAGTTTCAGCGGCACAGCAGGACCTGGAGGAGTCGAAGTTGTGCCGCTGAAGGCATTTGAAAACTGGTGGCGCAAGTTTGAATCAAGAGTCCGAGCAGATCCCAGCTTTCTGGAGAAACAATCAGACTAGCTCGGCTCACGGCTTTTTGAGGAACCATTTTGCACCCTGCTTATGAAACCAATGTGGTGGCTCGGAGGTGCATACACTTTCGATCAGGGATATAGACAATGGGGATCTGGCATGACATAGGTAGTGATGCCGAGGAGCGACAGAAAAAGCCCTTGTTTTGAGCGACTGCTAGAACTAATAATTGAATGAACCCAGGCATTTAAATGCATCGCCCCGGTCGAGAAAACTCGTTGTGAATCACTTTCAGTAAACCTCAAAAAACAAGGTGGTGCGGTATCCAAACACAACTCCATTTTTGTCGCTTATAACTTAACGCCAGCAGATTAATAACTCTGACAACGCCTACCGGATAATGTATGGTGTACGCGCTCATTTGAACGCCAAATCTCTGATGCTCCTTCAGTTCTTGCAAGTCTCTGAACGCCATGACATCGACCTCATCAAAAAGCATCGAATAAATACAAACTTCACACCAACTCATTTCACAAACCCCTGAACCACGGCAAGAAATCAGTCTTCCTGTACAGATGACATGAATGGGCTCTTGGCACGCGTCGGGCTGCCGTTGCGACTCTTTCGACCGGCACTCAACAATGAAGGCGACAGACGCTCTCGGCTCTCAGTTCGCACCACAAGCCCAGCACGGTCCATTGCTGAAGGGGGGCGAGTAAGCTCGTCCGCTCGGCCTGCGAAGATACTGGGCGTTGCCAGACCTGATGCCCGTCCCTTTCGCGATCCGTTACTGCTGCTATCCGAATGGTCGTGTTCATCCGAGTCAACATCACCCAGCTCGAAATCAGAGAAGTCACCCTCCTCCATGACTCTCTCATACGATGGCCCAGAGTTCCGCCCGAAGATCTTGCTGACCAGAGAGGAACCTCGTCCTGGTTTACTTGATCGTTTTCGCCTGTTTATCATGCCGAATATCTTTCTTCTTCGGTCAGGTTTGCGAAGCAAATAAACCACGAGCAGTAGTATCAGCACGAATGCGACAATCCCACCAGTGGACTTCCCAGGCTTCTTCAGAATATCCTCCAGGTCATCATCATGGTCGTCGCCTGTGTGAGGAGCGATAGGCGAAGAACCAGCATGTTCAAAATCCTTCGCTGTTCCCTTTTCCACGTTGCTTCCAAAGCCGACAGGCAGCTCGGAACCTGCAGGAGGAACTTGCCCAGCAGCGTAAAGAACCATCTTGCCCAAAGTCCAGCTCAATTCGACACCGTCGATTGTGTCCACGGGCTTGAATGGGTCATCAAACGATTTGCCGCCATCATCCTTAATCGTGCTGTTGACTGCACCACCCTCGAGCCCAACTCGAGGAATACCAATTCCGTCGTAGAGCATGTTGATCAGCCACGAGGCCTTGAAGCATGCCAACCGGGCCTCTGCTGCCTTCTTCTCCGGCGACTTCTTCCGCTTATCCAAATCACCTTCGATATCCGACCACTCACGACTGCAGAATTCCATGACGTTGCTCTGATACGTTGCCAAATCATAAGCTTTGTGCTTTCCACCAAAGACGCCATGAGTTGTGTGCCAGTATTCCGAAACGCCGACAAAGTGGTTGATATCGAAGTCGATGCCAGGCACATGTTGACCGTTGACGAGGCAGGGCTGGTCCTCACATGGTTTGTCCTTGCCAAGAAGAGGATATGTCACCCTCAAACACTCGTCGAACTTTCCTGTACCGATCAAAGCCGTTTTGTCAGACTTTGCTTCAACAAGTTCGCCATCGAGAGTAGTTCGCAGGCCGCTGGGCATACAAGGATCGGGAAGCTCGTGCGTAGAGTCGGTGTTGTAATGTTCTTGCAGACGTTCGACATAACGGCTACGGGCTTGATTGGCACCAAATCCGAGCCACGTTGCAGTAAAGACTTTGTATTCGGATGGGGATCCATCAAGTGTTCGCATGCGTACTAGCTTTAAATCGTCTGCGTGTTTCGCAGACTCCGTCGCGTTTGGGGCGAAGGCAATCTGAGCAGATGCGCCGCCCATATCGAGGAAGCCATACGTGTGATGGTTTTTGCCATGATCGTGCTCCTCGGGACGATCGAACCCACCCAGCAGGTAGTTTGCCGCGATCCAACCATATAGACCTTCGGTTTCTCCAGAAATAACCTGAATATGGGCATCGCAGTCTGGGAGGATGAATTTCGTATTGGATTGTAAGTATGAGCACATTGACTTGAGGAGAGCTGATTGTTGTGGCTTAGGCAGCAAGCGCATGCCAGCTGTTGCCATGAGGTAAACCGGGGTCTCGGAGATCTTGTTGTCAGGGACTTCATCGAGAGCGATGTCGATTAGCTGCTGCAAATGGTCGGGGCCGATCTGCGCAGGCTTCTCTGCAAAGCTAGAAACGCCAGGGTGAATCTTCTTGTTCTCCTTGAGCTTGATCTTAGGGAGAGACTTGAGCTCGGCGGCGGAGGCATCTTTGGCAGCCTTGGCATGATTCTTCCATTTGTAGATATATACACGGGTTCCTGAGGAACCGGCATCAAGAATGACGCCGTATTGCGCTATACAGGGCACAGCCGTCAGTCAATGCATAGCGACCCGAAGGCGAATACCGACATGATTTACCCATTAGGGTAGATGATTGAACCGGGTTAACCCCAATTATGAAGGGGGATTAATGCTGATAAGCGTGGTTCGAATTCGATTATAGACTGGCGTGGCTTCTTTTGCCGTCGTGTGAATGAATTTTAGGGTATGATGCACGGAGTACTGAGATCGGCGTTGCAGCGAGTTGTTCCAATCGTTATACGATGGTTCGTGATGTTGCGATGACCAGATGAGTACCGGTTGAGTGAAGTTGATGGTGCTTCGATCCTAGCGATAGAGAGGGATTTGAGAAATAGGTCGATATTAACTAGAGGCCGGCCCTAAGGAAAGTTGATGGGAATTAAGTCTAGCAGGTGAAGCGAGTGGCGAGCATCATCTGGATGCGTGAGCGAGTGGAAGTTGGAGGTTTGCAATTCAAAGCAAGAGTCGTAATTAGAACAAGATTTCCAATGATGACAAGGAAGTAGAAGCAAAGGAGGCCAAATGAGGGTTAGCGAGGATGGAGACCGACAAGGATTTGGTGAGAACACGAGACGGCAGGTGGGATTTGGCGTTAGATTAATTGGATTCGATTACTGCGCGCGGCGCGGTTGGACAGCTGACGATTTTGATAAGAGTCGATAAGGTGATAAGGGGAAAGGGACGAAAACAATAACACAAGGGGCACTGCTTCCCTTCTGTTGGCTCCAGCAACTTCTTCATGCGGAGTGGCGTCAATAGTGCATACGCGGCCATCTTCAAATCACGTGGATCCACAGTTGACAGTCTATTCTTAGACCCCTCCCAACAACTGAGGTGATCACAGTTCGATACGAGCATCGTCACAAAGATTGATCACACCCACCAAGGCAACCTCGTTTGATGAGCTAGATGGACTTCCATAAGTTGCAG
The DNA here is from genome assembly GCA_012932025.1 of Fusarium austroafricanum. NCBI lineage: Eukaryota > Fungi > Ascomycota > Sordariomycetes > Hypocreales > Nectriaceae > Fusarium > Fusarium austroafricanum. The sequence goes on from JAADJG010000170.1 coordinate 40,788, forward strand.
TAGTAATGAATGAATGTCTTTTTTTTTTTTTTTTTGGCGTGTGTCCTTTAACATCCACGCAGGTTTGCAATCAATCTCTAACCCCTAACAAACGAAGCAAGTCCGTATGGCCTATCATCATACACAACCTACCTATCCCTGCCAGTCTCAGACAACTACCATTCAACAAAGGAAACAATCCATTTAACTATCTCTTCCAAAC